>BJCN01311011.1:0-19887 GCA_018326445.1 Flaveria brownii
AAATAAATTGTAAATTCTTAAAATTATTATAAATAAATAATAAAAATAAAATAAATAATAGAAAGAAAAAAATAATATTTTCGGGTTGTCACAAATTAAAACCTATTTAAATTGTTCAAGTTTTTTATATATATAATGATTTATTATTTTAGATATTATAATTCTTACATACAATTAAGTAGGCATATGTATATAAAAGAAAGAGTTAAAATGCAAATCACGATAAATTAAGAAAACTCTTAAACTATATCTAAGCATTTGTTCGGTTAAAATTCATGGTTTTAATTTTTTTATAAAAAAAGTACAGATTTATACTTGGGTGGGACCCTTTTCAATATTATCTAAAGCCATTGATCTTAACCATTCAATTAAAAGCTTAGATTTTGTTTAAAAGTTTTCTCCGTTTTTTTTTAATTTGCAATTTGAACCTTTCCCTGTATATAAAAACTTATCAAATTGATTTTTTATATGTTTTAAACGGTTTAGTTTTTTTACTTATATACGTGTGAGTTGAACATGTTATATATGCATGTTATATATACATGAAACTTGTTTATATTTTTTCATTTAAATTTCATGATAGAGGAATAAATGTTATATAATTTCCATCTACTTTTTTATTTTACAAACTTTTAAGATTGAAAATATATAAATGATGTATTTTGTTTTACATGCATTTGTAGTGTTTATTGTATGATTTCTACAACTATGATGCTGAAGACGCAGAATTCGGTCAACTTTTTTTAAAATTCACACAGGTTAACTTCTTTTTGCTTATTTCCTTTTGAGTAACATGCTTTCATTTTTTAAGTATCATAATTGTAGTTCCATTTTGGTTTGCGATTGCGACTGTTATTGGTTTTCGTTAACGAGTCGGGGGTCTCTTTGGAAGCAGTCTCTCTATCTCCCAAGATAGAGGAAAGACTCGCCGCCACCTACCCCTCCCAGACCCCGCTCTTGAGTAGGATTTACTGGGTATGTTTGTTTGTTTGTTTATTGTTCTGCATATGTCCCTACACACATAAATATTATCATCATTATTTTAAACATATTTTAAAATTAGATCTGCATAGTTCCCTACACATATTGTTATCATCACTATTTTAAATGTATTTTGAAATTAGATCATGGTGTTCTTTATTTATATGTTCCTCCTCATGCCTTCAGCCATCGACACCACAACCATCTAGTGTCTACTTCATGAAAATAAAACAACAAAACAAACGTCACCTCAATAGACTACTACCACGTGTCTATGATCATAACCACCACAATGGAAAAAGAAAACATAAAAGCAAAAATGAAATATTATAACTATAAGAAGCCCACGTAAAGAGTTTGAGAATTATTTGCAAGAAAGGTTGTTCATATATGCTACATCCATTGCTTAATATATATTTTTATATATAAAGTTTATTATAAAACTTATATATTATGGTGTTTCACGTAACTTTTTCGGATATACCTATTGCAGAAGTATTGTTCATAACAAAAGAAAATATGATTGATAAGGAAATGAATACGATTGAATAAGTCTAGATACATGTTACAAAAGATATAATTAAAGTAGAAGAAGAGGAAGAAAGAGATGGCCGGGAGCGTGTGTCTTATATGATTCTCTTATAGGTTTCGTGTTTCTACCTAGAGTATGCGTTTGTTTATCAGGGTATAACAACGGAAGTAATTTGTTGTATTTTCCAGGATGAACAACGAGGTAGGAATTTCACCTAAGTATGTTGAAATTGCTGAAAATTCTTGGTGTACTTTATATTTTGGCATGGTAAAACCGTAAAACCAATGTAGAAAGCTTGGTTTTATAGACATCCCGAAAGAAAACCCCCATAATCACTTAACTATAATAAACAAAAATAATAAATAATATTTAACATCTTTATTATGAGATTTAAACACTTTAAATGGGCATTATGATTGAAGCGGTTTTTCTTTCGGTCAATAACTTGTTTTTATAGTCCGAGATCATTTTAGCCAATTAACCAAATTTAACTCCCCGTTACAGAGTACGTAGGAGTTGACATAAAACATAAATAAGAAAGTTTATCAAGCATATTGACTCGACCTATAAATCGTATTAAAATGTTCACCCTCTTATATATAGAAGAAAAGTTCTCATCAATTTCATATACGACTTTCATTTCAAACGCCATCATTTTTAACATTGATACACTTAAACTTCATTTTGAAACTTATTAGCTATTAGAGAACTCTCAACCGATAGGGGGAGGTTTTTGGGATTTATTTGATTTTTCAGTTTACAATAAAATATAAAATATAAAATATAAAATAACTAAAATACCTTTAAAAATAAGTGGCCAAATAAACACCTCTAAATCGAGAAACCATACATGAAAGCAAACTAGTAAAATTGAAGACTAAATCTGTAAAAATTTTAAGTTTAGAGACTAAATTTATAATTTGTCTCAAAGCATAAGGATCATACATATATCTTACAAAAGATACATGTATGCATGTCGTTGGTTCTATGTTAAAGACATATCACATTACAAGATGACTAACAACACAATTCTATACTTTCATATCTTACATATAATAAAAGATTACATATGTCAGCATGTGTCGTCATCACATTCACCATCTCATTTATTTTTTCATCTAAATTATTTGTTTATTTTTTAAAAAATCAATTAACTGATTTTTAAATCTTCTTCTTCTCTCTTATATTATAAATCTCAGTCCTTTTTAGATCTATTGTTTTTAAAAGATGTTTTTCATTAATTAAAATTAAGTATTTTGATCAAGAGATACAACTTTTCAAAAACAACATATTCTAAAACTATGATTTTTTTCTAAAACAATAAAACTTTTAAAATTATGAAATATTTTAAAATCAAACTTTTAAAAAAATCAAAGTTTTATACAAAATCATTTCTTACAAAACAAAAAATTTAAAAGTTAATTAAAACCTGAAGTTCTTAAGCAATGAGATATTGATAAAAATATTTTTTTTTCAAAGCAATAATTTTGTAAACGAAAGTTTTAAAAATAATAAAAATATTTTTATCAACTAATCAAAATACTTCATATGTAATTACAACCATATCTTATATTAAAGTAGTGTTTTGCAGTTTTTAACTCCATTATATAAATATTTAGTATTTTTTTTCTATTCAACCCGTATAATACACGGAGTTATAACCTACTATGAAGAATAAATTAAAACAAATCATATATTTAGATGCGATTTAATTGCGGTTATACACGGCTACTGTTACATATATTCTTATTTACTCTAGAAAAGTCAAAGGAAAACACATAATCACAATATTCTTATTGAGTGTGGTTTGTTCCCATTTGATGCCTAGAGTCTCACCAGTCACCAATTCCCTAAGGTTAAACATTTGAAATTTCATTACAAAGTTATTGATTTTCAATTCATATTTTGCTAAAATTGAAACGACTTTTATAACAAATGAATTCAACATTATTTCAAATAGAACAAGAATCTAACCAAAGGAAGTGGATATTCATCTCATTCACCGTTGCCGCCATCTTCATCATAGATGTCGCCCCAATAACCAAAGGAAGTTATTGAAGAATCTAGTTTGATATTACGAATCATTAGAATTGTCTTTAGAAATACATGTCTCCTCACTTTATACTTTAAAAAGTTTTAAAATTGGGTTGAAATTTTACATATTTATGTTTTATTTGTTTAAAAATGAAAAAAAAAAATCATATACCTAACTTTGCCTAAATACCCAATGACATTAAATGAAGTCTATGGTCATTGTCAACGTTCTTAGCCCCTCAAGATTGGACCATCGTTGAGTTTAGTTAGTTACATCAATCAATGATCAAATTATTCAATGGACTCTCAAATTCTAAATTTATTTATGATTACAAAAACTAAGCAATATTTAAAGTGAAACCTGCAAACATATCCAAAGATCCAAGAGAACACTCTAGATAACGCTTTCACACTTAAAGATGCAATTGTTTAATTATGATTTTATGTTAGGGTCTTTAGGGAATTCGGATTATGACATCTTATTAATAAAATTATCTCGATTTTGTGGAATTTTAATGAATAAAAAATTATACGGTTGAAGTTACCATATAGCTTTTTTTGTGGCTAATAGTAGTTGCTAACAGAGCAATACATATTATATATTTATTAAAAGTGGTCCAAGCTACCAAATAACATGTGTCCTATGGACAAATATGTTAATTTTCATTTAAATAATATTCTTTTTTTCATTTATCTTTTTGAAAATTTTATGAAAATTTCTGGTTCAAGTAATTTAACAGATATATAGACTAATTAGAAATTAAAGATAACGATAAACATGGTAAATGTCGTTTAAAAAGTAATTTTGATGCTAATGAGTCTCTAAATGTTTTAAGTTAAGTTTTTATTTAAAACTACAATAAGTTTATGATTTCCAAAAGTCGAAAAAGTTATTAGTGGGTCAATCAAAACAATTACAAACTGGTAACAAGATCATATTATTACAAAGATAACACCAACCAGTAAGTAATTCTTGTGAAAGTGCCCTATCATTCTATTAATAACGAGTAGGACCACATAATTCAATAAAAATACCTCATACATGAACAACTAAAGAAGTTAATTTTATAGCTTTATATTCATTGACAACGCGTTAGATTTGCTCAAATTGCTTGCAGATAATATGAAAAATACATTTCAAAGTACATATGATTTATGGTCTTCGTGTGGGGGTGTAAGCAAATTTGCTTATGGCATCAATGGGAGTTGATGATTTCGTAAAAGTGTTTCGTAAGTCCTTAAGTGGGGCGCGTAGTCCGCTGGCACGAGAACCAGATGAAGTGCATTTGAAAGATGATATAACAGAAATGAACTTCTCCATTGATTTCTCTGCTATTTCTGAATATTTTCCCAAATGGGAAATATTACATCCAAACTTCTCTTCTTCATCTGTTGTTGCTTGCATTTGATCATCAAGATCAAAATTGCATACACCTAAGATAAAAGCAATTTTGTGACTGGCAATCAAATAGTCTGCTAATAAATGTAAGAAATGATAAATCACTAACATAATATTTGACACAAGCTACTTATAAAAGCTTTAGATTTTGGACAAATAAATTTCGGGTTAGCCCAACCCAGCCAGTTTCAGCCCATACCAAATAAACCCATTTGCAAATGACTAAAATCAGTGACATGCTGATCAAAAAGGGAGAAATGTTCCTAATATTGCAAGGTTTGTCCATAAAATTTAAGAACTGAATATACGTTAATAAGAAAATGCATGGTTAGAGGGGTGTAATTGTACTCTTATTGTACTTAAATCTCAAGATATAAACAGTATGTGCACACAAATTATACTAGAAATAAGAATAAAGTACCTTGATTAGCAGGAGATTGATCTGCTCGCATGTGTTTTTGGTTCAGATTTTCCTGTGCAGATAACCATACAAGTAATTAATGATTCCATAACTCAAAAGGTAAAGTTTGACTTTCAGGGTCAAACATTTTGAAGAAAATATGTTACAGCTTACAATATATGAAAGAATGAAAATAATGCTTACTTTCTGAACACTGTCATCAACCATGGAAAACTTTCTTTTCATAGTTAATCCTTCATTTTCATTTATCTCTATACACCTTTCATTTGCGTTTTCTTGATTATTGTGAGTAAAATAACGACTTTTACTAAATTTCATGTTATCTGCTCTTGCTTTGACCTCAAATGAACCCGAATCAAACACAGGGTCACCACTAGAAATGTTATTGTTGCCTGTAACGTTGACTTCATTAATCTCTTCTTCATCTCCCGTTGCTTGCACTTGGTCATCAAGATCAAAAATGCATACACCTGAGGTAAAAGCAATTTTATGATCACCAATCAGAAAGTAAGTATTAATTGCAAGAATTGGTAAATCGATAAAACTTAACACAAACTATTAATAAAATTATTGAAATTTCAACCAAAAATTGTTTCAGGTCAACTCAATCCAACCCAAACGTTTCAACCTATACCAAGAGTACCCATTTGCAAAGAAATTTGGTCCCTTTATTCAAATCTTGACACGCTGGTCTAAAAGGAGAAATGTTCCTAATGCTGCAAAGTTTGTCCATATATTTTTTGGACTGCATATACATCAATATAAAAAAAAGTGCATGCTTATACAAAAAGAAGGGTGTGATTGTACTTTTATTGTCGCTTTGTGTCAATATATATATAGTATTTGCAGACAATTATACTAGGAAAAAAAGGTACCTTGATTAGCAGGAGATTGACCTGTGTGCATGCATTTTTGGTTCAAATTTTCCTGTAAAGATAATCACACAGGTAATTAGTAATGCTACAACTCAAGAAGTACATTTTGACTTTTAGAGAAACATTTTAAAGCAGATATGTTACAGCTTACAATATATGAATGGAGAAGAATAGTGCTTACCTTTCCAACACTGTCATCAACAATGGAAAACTTCCTTTTCATGGTTAATCCTTCCTTGTTAGTCTCTATACACCTTTCATTTGTGTTTTCTTGACTTTTTTGCATAAAATTACAACTTTGATTTAACTTCATATTCTCTACTCTTGCTTTGACCTCAACTGAATGGGAAACAGACACAGGATCACCACTAGAAGTTGTATTCCTGCTTGTGACATCGACTTCATTAACTTCTAAATTTTTGTGCTGAAAATAGCGACTTCTCACCACAACAGGTTTCTTTTGCACTCTTATTTTGCCATCACTTGCATCCAAGAAAGAATTAGGTTCTGACTGTTTTTGTGAGACTATACAAGGATGTATAGTATGCTTTGAGTGTTGTACCCTTCTTATGTCGTCTGCAAGAAGTTTAATCACATGATTCTTTCATTTAAATGTAAAATCCAGCAAGTCTGTTAATGGGCATGTGAGATTATATAATCTTTCTAACCGTGAGAAACTGATTCCGTTAACATTGAGGTCTTTCCTGAGACAATGGCATCCACCTAAAGAAAGAAAGAAAACTATCTCATATGCTAAAAGAGAATTATAAAAAAGTAATAGCGTAACAGAAATAATTCTTTTACGCACAGTTTCTTCACTTGAATCAATTTGAGGAATTTCACTTGTTGGATTTGGGTGCTTTGGTGAAACTCGAGGGGCCCTGAATTTCCTCTTTGCTTCAAGAGATGCAAAACCTTTCCACGTTATGGATAACAAGAACAAAAACTTTGCCAATCTGTACCCATAACTAACATTTTCATTTTATCAGTCCTGTTCATATGAAAAGAAATGAACTGTGATAATGGGTCTCATCTAGTTAATCCACGGATCATGGTGTAAGCTTGTACAACTATGTATCAACTGCATCCCAACCAATACGGACAATTAAACATTTTAGTAATGTCAAGGGAATTGATTTAAAGCACATGTCAAAACCACAAAATTTTATATTTTTAGGATACAGAAGTAGTTGGTCAAAAGATTTTTCTGTGCAGGCAGCTCCAGTTTTTTGTTTGCACCCTCGTGTTTGAAGCTTTTAAGATTGTATGTTACATCAAGCAGAGGTACTTCTTTCACACACACTCCCTGTTTGTCAAACAAAGGTAAATAATATACAAAAGTTGGAAAAAATAAAAGAAAAAAAAACCCTAAAACTGACTGAAACTAAGAAAAAAAAGGACAGAAGTGGTCACTAGAAATGAGAAACAATACCTGGATTGGCAAATTGGTAAAAGGATTGATATCTCCACTGGCTATGCCTTTGGCTAGATTTTGGGGTATCAATGTGTCTTTCGGTTAAGGAACAAAAAAAAGAAAAATATACATACATTTAACAAGATATTGTCATAAGTGAAGTTATTTCTAATTAAAACCTTTTATGTGCTTATGGTATTTATAATGCTTACATGAATTAAAGGGATAACTATAATGCAAGGATATGGCCCTAAGAAATCTAAATCTTCATCAATACTGTCTGAAAATTTTGACAGATAAACAATATCTTCTGTGATTGGATCATAAACTCGTTGATGTTGGAAAGTTATTATTGCTTTCTTAAAAGATTCTTCATATAGGGGTGGAACAATAATGCCAGTAAACTTCAAATGCTTAATTACCTGCAATTTAAGTGTGCCGGCTTATAATCTTTCAAATGGAAAAGGACTAGTAACATTAACATTAACAAAACCCAAAAGTTGAACTATCATATAGCATAACTTGAGATGGAAATTTCAACCCATTTACTTCTGAATGGTTCGATGTGGGTACTTATTGTCAAAGTTTAAAATTACGGAATTGAGCCTCCAGACGTTTTCCCTTCACCTCATGAGGGTTAAGCCTCGAGGTGAACCGAGGCGTAAGCCTGAGGCGGAATTAAAAAATAAATATAAAAATTATATATCTTATAAAAAATAAAATACAAACTAATTTCATCATCATATTCATCAAAGAGATCAAAAACACATTAAAATGACATGAAATGTTTGAAGCTGACACAAAGAGTCTAAAACATAAAAAAACCCCAACTTTTCTTACCACCTCAGCCCTGTGAGGCGCACAAACATAATAGCCCTCTAAGGTGTCGCCTCATACATGTTTTTTGGGCGCCTCGCCTTGAGGCGCACTCCTCAGCCGTTTTTTTAAACCATGCACATAACCTAGGTTAGACTATTGGAGCCATAGCACTTATAATGGTAGGCTGGTAGCCTTCCACCTTTACAAAGCCGTGTTCAGAATGAGATAGTTTCAGTTACATCCACATGGAGGATTTTCCATAATAAGTAAATCAGCCTTGCCTTACATGAAGAATATATGAGCTGTAGTCTTCCTTTTCACTTTAGTTCATTGCAATTTTAAATACGTATTACTTACTTTAAAGTATGCATTGACTTCTTGTTTTTTTTTTTTTTTTTAAAAAAAAGATGATATTGTTTAAAGATTATCTCAACTGCAGGTTAGAAACCAGGATCTAGATGATTGGCAAAACTCATCTGCATCTGTGCCAGACGCCTTGCGTCATTATTATTATCAGTACCTTTCTTCCACTACAGAAGCAGCTGAGGTAATTTGTTAAGGCACCTTCTGTTATGATATTACAAGTTGTCTCTTATTATCTTGCCTTATAGTATTGTTCAATTAAATAATGGTAATGAATTGTTTTTGCATTGTCAATTACAACTAAGCTGTGTGAAACCTCTTGTTTAGAATACAAAAATAGCCTAAAAATCACTTGCTGTCACTGGCGAATTGCAAACCTTAAGAATGTGCCTTAATTCTTCAGGAGAAGTTTTCCATGCTAAAGAAGAATGAATCATTGGTCAAAGAGAATGATAAGCTTAAACTTGAAAAACAGTCTTTGTTGAGAAGCAGAGATTTAGCTGATGCTCAGGCAGCGTCTTTAAAAAAGTCACTAGAGAGTTTACAAAAGGATATCAAGGAGAAAGATAATCTGGTACTTTAATCACATAATTAACAATATAATATATTTCTTCTTTTACTTTTTGTGAACTTTCTTCCCTCATATTATGCTCTAGGTTAAAGATCTGAAGCAGTCAGCAGAGCAGCGAAAAAATGAATTAACTAGCTGCAAAGCTGAAATAACTTCACTTAAAAAGCACATGGAAGGAGCTCAATCGATGGAAGATATGACATCTGGTGCAGGTAGGCAGACAGCATCCATAGAAAGCTACAAGGAAGAAATACAATTGCTGAAGAAGGAGATTGAAAGGCTGAGTGCTGCAAAATCTGTTGATGCTCAACCTGTAGGATCCTTAAATATTGTGGAAGAAGTACATGATAGAAAAGATGAAGTAATAAAGTTATCTGAAAATGACACCCTACCACTGTCAACTGGTAATCCATTTGAAAGTTCTGAAAGCACTGAGTCTCAGAATGAGACAGTTCAGGACGTAGATGGTACTGCTGATAAACATGAGGAATTTTCCAAATCAGATGATAACGTTGTTACTGATGTAACCAAGAGTTCCCCAAAAGATAGTGTTGTCATAACTAATAATGGGTTGCCTTCAGAGCCAAATACTCCTTTGGTTGATCCTGATTCAGAGAAAAAGGTAACCTGGTTGACGTAAAAGGTTTAAAAATGCTATCATTAAGTAAATCTTATGTATGCAAGTTTTTTACTTCTCAGGTTCCTGGAACCATTCAGATTCTTTCAGATACTTTGCCTAAAATTGTTCCTTATGTCCTGATTAATCATCGAGAGGTTGTATATCATTATCTTTCTAAGTTATTTACTTTTATTTAATAATAACTTTTTTTTTCGAAAGCAGAGATCCTCTTGCTTTAATTGCTGTTATATTCTTATAGGAGCTTCTTCCCCTTATGATGTGTGCAATTGAGCGTCACCCGAACAGCAGCACACGGGATTCCTTGACTCATACACTGTTTAACTTGATTAAGCGCCCAGATGAGCAACAAAGACGGATTATTATGGACGTATGGCTTACAATTAAATAGATCGTTAGTTTGATAATCTTACTCAAGTCTTAGTGCTACATTTTTTTTATTAATTCAGGCCTGTGTCACCCTTGCTAAGAATGTGGGAGAGATGCGAACAGAAACCGAGTTGCTTCCCCAATGTTGGGAGCAAGTGAGACTTCTCTTTGTTTTCTTTCTCATATTTACAGTTTTTTTTTTCATTTTATTGATTATTTCATGTGATGCAGATTAGTCACATGTACGAGGAGCGCAGGCTGCTTGTTGCTCAATCATGCGGGGAGCTTGCAGAATATGTGCGTCCAGAGATCCGAGACTCGCTCATCCTATCAATTGTCCAGCAACTGATTGAGGATTCTGCGATTGTTGTTCGTGAGGCTGCTGCTCGTAATCTGGCCTTGCTTCTTCCGCTCTTCCCAAATACGGATAAATATTTCAAGGTCAGCCTCACTAAATATGCTTCGAGGCTATCATGGAGAAGCTTTCTGACTTGACAGGATTTCTACAATGTAAGCTACATGATCCAGGGAATGTAGCATTTTCCCATGATCATAATATGCTGACTTACAAAAAAGAAACTAAACAAAATATGAAAGGAAATCAAGAGAATATTATATTCGACTTTTCCAATACCCCTTTTGTTGTAATGTCTATAGGTGGAGGAAATGATGTTCCAGTTAGTCTGTGATCCATCTGGAGTGGTGGTTGATACTACGATCAAAGAACTACTTCCTGCTTTGCTGAAGTGGGGAAACAAATTGGATCATATTCTACGAGTGTTACTTTCTCACATGTTGAGCTCTATTGAGGTACAAGAGTTTCAAATCTGTTTTTTATTAGTTTCTGACGAAACAACATTTTTGTAAACATAGCACCTTACATAGTATTTCTTCAGTGTTGTCCACCTCTTTCAGGGGTTGAAGATTCCGTAGAGTCACATTTCCATGTTTTGGGTGAAAGAGAACGCTGGACCGTTGATGTTTTGCTGCGATTATTGTTGGAATTACTTCCAACTGTACACCAGATATCTATTGAAACATGTCCATATCCATATCTTTTAGATTCTGTAGGATCATCATTTCCAACACCATTGCTAGAAAAGTATTCAGAGTGAGTTCCACCGACTAAGATTATCGCCAAAATGTTCTTAACACCTTAAAAATCATATTTTGTTTCTAAGTAATTTTACAATTTTGGACAGGGGACATGTAGATTGGCCTACTTTTGAGTGGTTTCATGATGATTGCTTTCCTAGTCTGATTCAGATTCTCTCTCTGTTACCACAGAAGGAGGATAGCTTGAGAAACCGGATCTCAACGGTACTGATTTCCACACTTCTGCTCTATATGCACATCTCCGCATCTTCTTTGCAAACCCTTTTAACTTTTATGATTTTGTCATCTCAGTTTTTGCTAGCAGTTTCCAAACGATTCGGAGATGATTATCTCACCCATATTATGCTGCCTGTGTTTTGGGTGGCGGTGGGTGATGATGCTGATTTGGCATGCTTCCCCTCATCATCCCAGGCAAAAGTTAAAGGTTGAATGTTTCACTGGTCCAAATAGGTTATTTTACCAATATTGTTGAATAGGCATTCTGAATATTTATAAATTTCATGCTTTCAGCTCTAAGACCAAAACTTGCTGTAGACAAAAGAATTGCTACGTTGTGCGTCCTGCCTCTCTTGTTGGCAGGTGTCCTCGGATCCCCTAGTAAGCAGGAAGTATTAACAGAATACCTGAGGAATCTCTTGATCCAAAGTACTGAGCTGGAGGGCCAGTCAGCAATGCATAGTGTTGATGTTTACAACTCTGTCCGTTTTCTATGGTTGGTATTTTTCCCTAACTGTTGTCAAGTTTATTGTTGGGCTTGCTTACATCGTTGCCTTGCACCTTTGTTGTGCAGCTTGTTTGAAGAACACCATAATCTGGTTTTCAATATCTTATGGGAAATGGTTGTGAGCTCCAACATGGATCTTAAAATCAACGCCGCCAAGCTTCTGAAAGTGATTGTAAGTTCACTTTCCTCCTGAATATTTCTGACTTTTTAACATTAGGTCGTTTTGAACCTTAATTTCTTTGATTTTAATAGGTACCATATGTTGATGCGAAAGTTGCTTCAGCGCATGTTTTGCCTGCTCTTGTGACTTTGGGCTCTGAACCAAACTTACATGTGCTGTATGCCAGCATTGATGCTTTTGGAACTGTGGCTCAGAACTTCAAAACTGACGTGGTCCGTGAATTTATACTTTTAATATATAGTCTTCTTTATTGTGCAATAGGAAACCCTGGTATAGGCTATCTGTTTCCTTATTTGCAAATGGCTGACCAAAGTTTATTATAATTAGATTGTTGACAAAATACGGGTCCAAATGGATGCTTTTCTTGAAGACGGATCTCATGAAGCTATACTTGCTGTTATTCGTGCATTAGTGGTGGCTGTGCCACACACGACAGAGAGCCTAAGAGATTATATCCTTTAATAAACTATAATTATATTAATCATATTTGTTTTTACCATATAAAATCTTCATCTTCATTTTCCTTTTCCTTGACATAGTTCACATTTGTTGTCAAAGTTATTTCATCTTTCTTCATCTCAACTGCCATCAAGTAACATGGTCCGTCGCCGTGATCGATCCAATGCATTCTGCGAGGCAATCCGTGCCCTAGATGCTACAGGTTTTTCATATCTTTTGCATTCATTCTTAAATAGAGATTTTTCATGTACTTGAAGCGTGAAATGTAGATGAGAAATACTTTAAAATAAGCAAAAAATGGTATTTAACTTGTGATGCAAGCAACATAAACAGTCGTTTTCATCTTTGTTGCAGATCTATCAGCTGCCAGTGTCCGGGATCTGCTCTTGCCAACGATACAAAACCTGTTAAAAGACACAGACGCCCTTGATCCAGCACACAAGGAGGCCCTGGAAATCATAGTGAAAGACAGGTCCGGTGGAACATTTGACGCTTTCAGCAAAGTCATGGGGTCTCAGTTTGTGCTGCCAACCTCAATGACAAGTTTATTCAGTGAAGGTGGGCTGCTCGGAAAGCGGGACTCCGTTGAACTACCGCCAGCGCCACCACCAACAAATTTAGGTGAGCAGCCCAAGATCACCCAAAATCCGCCATCAGCAGCTGAAGACACAAGATTTCGAAGAATCATGAGAGGTGGTCTTACAGACATGCTGAGGGGCAAAACCAAAAGTAATGATGAACTCTCTCAACCTCATTAAATATATTCTTGTTTCCTTGTAATTCATATGGATTTCGGTTTTGTTTTTTTATGTGTGTTCTTTCTAAAGTTAGCTGTTAATTCATTCATTTCGGTTCTGTAACAAGACATGTCATACGTCGATCATGAGAATAAATGCAAGTCTTTCAGGTACGAAGAAAGCATACAAGAACCTAACGAAATTACATGCATCAAACATAAAATATATGAACTATAACATACTAGTTTTTGTTTGAATGAAATTTATGTTGTTATTGTGTTCAGTTCTATGGTTAATTTACATTTCTAATTCTTGCTTGTTCACTTGATAATTTTCAATTGGTTGCAGGTGGCTAAAAGTGTATTAAAATGCATGAAGTCACCTATGATATTAGTCAATATTATGTAATGTGTTTTTAATTATATTATATTATTGAAAGATAACAAAGATGTATTGGTAGGCCAAGCCATACCAAACCAACTTGTTTAAAGATGTTATCTAGTCGACTAATACAAAATATATTACAAAGCAAGTAATACAATTTGTTAACTCTAACTTGTAATCGTAGAGAGTGAGGGGGTAATACATCCATGATTGGGGTGTGATTTCTTGCTGTGGCATCGAATAGTGCGGGACGGTTCCCTGACGTGGCGTTCTGACCTTCCACGTCAGTCTCCGTCCCACTTCTTTCCCATCCTTTGTTTCTTATTCACTCCAGCACCATGATCCCAAGCACCACCCCGCACCTCCATCTCTCAGTTTCCACCTTAGCTCATTCGTCCCTAACCCTCCCGATTTCATTTCCTACTCTCTAAAAAACTCACCTAGTAAAACTCCATAGGGAGGACGAGATGAGAGAAAACTCTTCGTTTATTGTTAAGTTAATGACAAAAAGGCTGCTCTTAATGGGACCGCGACTCGTGATGGTAGTTAACGCACTATGTTAAAAGAGTGCTCATGTCAGACGGAGATCTAGCCGAGGGTCAAGAAGTTTTCCCGAGAGTCACATTATGTTAAAAGAATGCTTATGAGTGTAAAAAGGTTCATGTTTAAAGGTTGGCAAGTAAACATGACAAGAATCTGAAATCATGTCAGACACATGAACTCAAACCCACATAAGTTTTCACGGGCGGATACAAACACAACCTGTTGAAATAGATTATTTTTGCATATTAATACTCTAAAATTACAAATATAGATATAGACAGATACATATTTAATAATTACATTTAAGCTATAAAACTTGATGTTGGTTTACCTTTTTCTTTTAAGTTTTGGTAAAATTACACAATTCGTGTAGTCTTTCTGTATGTAGCTAAATAGCTAAATGTTTTTGTAGATTTGAGGTCACCTGGACCCCGTTTGCAACACGAGAATTTCGTGTAGTCTTTCTGTATGCTGTCAACGGTTCTTGGTTGGGATTGAGTGTTTGAGCATATGCTACTCATATACGTATGGATATTTTGGTTTATAACAAGTCTTTTTATAATACAGTTATTATACATCGACATTTGAACTCTGAATTTTTCATCGACTTAACAATCAAATATCAAAGGAAATCCACATATAAAAGAAACTGAAAAAATTTAAAAAAAATGTTAGAGCATGTTAAATTTCTTACTCTTAATATACAATTATACACAATTTACTTGAACCTTATTATCTGTAAGAGACATTACAACACTTTGATACCATTGAACTATAAACCCTTTAGTCACTATTATTTATTATTGATACGAAATATACATGAAAAGTCTTTAGAATATGATAAAAAAGAGAAATAATTTTATTTTTATTTAAATTATCTAATTATAAATTTAATAAATAAATGCATAATTATAAAAAGAATTACTTTGTCCAAACACTATTAAACAATTATTATGAACTTAATCTAAATAATCAAACATGAGTTTTATAAAAACAAATTCAAACACTCATCTTTAAAAAAATTAAAATCATGATTTAATAATGATAAAAACTCTAAATTCTATCACAAGTCGGACCATTTTCTTTCTTTATCAATTTTCCTGATGTAAAATAGTAAGATTGGTCAATAATTAATGGAATAGAGGCACAAGTGGACTTTTTGTTAATTACAACTGGATTAATAATTTATATAGAAAATTGAATTTTCGTAGTTGTGTTATTTTCTCAATGTATTGTTAATGTTGTGTATATAATATACTAAGTTAGAGCCAATGTATTACATTGGTGGAATAAATAAAACATATAAAAACCATAGTTGCATGATATTTTATTTATGAGGGGGGTGAGAGCGAAATTATTTTTTTATGAGGGGTCGAACTCGATATTTATATAAAAATTTACACTATCGGACAAAAAATTTACACTAACAGATGATTTTTGTTGTAATTTTGATAATATGATATATATATTTTTCATTTACTTGTTTGATGTGTAAGAAATAAAATACAAGCACACAACACGTACAAGTCAACTTAGTTATGAGTAAATAGATCGAAATTGATACCTCCAACAACACGTAAACTTATAAGTGGTTTCTTAAAAATATACAAACTTGTGTATGGGTTATGTAAAATAATAATCTTTCATATTATCTTTTGGTCATTATTATAATACAATTATACTTCGATACATTGTCCTGTTTATACAACGATATATAGTAGATTTCCAAAACACCAAATTGACAAAGAATCTAACATGAGAAAAACCAAGACTACCACCTTTTTTTTATAGCTACAAATTTATACACCCACTAAATCCTAAGTTTAAATATATACAATAAATTTATTTGTTATCGGACTTAAAGTTTTGAACCCTCAACTTCTAGGAAGGGACACCTTTTCAAACACCTAGGTACCACCAGCAAAGCTTTTCAAAAAGTTTGCAGCTTGTAACTCACTTGAAATCGGCTTGGTTTATAAGCGAGCCGAGCCCGAGCCGAGATTGGCTTGGCTCGTGGCTCGAGCATTAGCTGGCCCGTGACATCGCTCGTTGAGTTGTTTAAATATAAGGCTAAATTATACTTTCTATAAAATATAACCCAAATTTATGTCATGTACTTAAATAGATGATCATATCGATAGGGCCAATTTGATTTCTTTTACTAAAAAAATTAAAGTAAATATACAATCATAGTTAATGAAATAGCAATACCCTATTGTTGTTTTAACGAGTTGATAAATGATATAAAAGATTAAATTTTGTTTTTATATAAATGAATGAATTCTTGAAAAATAACAAAGTTTATTAAAGAAAACAAGTTAGCTTGACTCATATATAAACAAGCCGAGCCCAAGCTCACATTTTGGGCTCATAAAAGATGAACGAGCCTGCTCGGCTCGGTTCGGCTAAGTTTTTAAGCGAGCCGAGCCCGAGTCAACCTGTCTCGGCTCGTTTACAGAACATCTAGCTCGACAACTATTGCTAGTCGATAGTCGTCAGTCGAGACCGTGGTATTCTCAAACTCGTAAAAGGAAGAGTGATAAACCATCTCTAACCGGTCCATCATCTAAAAATCCAATATCGATCGATGTTTAGACAATTCTTGGGAGTTTACTTGTTTACATTCTGTTGACTTTAATGGGTCAAAGTTTGGTATACGGTCACTTCCATTTTTGCCCTAAAGAAAGCTCGAAAGTGAAGTGTGCTACCAATGCTTGGTGATCAAACACCAATAATTTCAATTACACACCAAGTCAATAAACTTTGTAATCATATTATGCCACATAAACTCTATGAGGTTCCCCAAATTTATGACCAAAACAATTGAATAACCAAAAAATTCGTTCAAAACCTCTATAAATTGCAAAGTGATACATTTGAAAGAACCACAAATCACCATATTTTCTTTTCACTCTAAGTTTTGACTTTTTGGTTTGTTTGGAAAAAATGAACAAGTTATTTTCTTTTGTTATATTGTGCGCTTTGGTGATGGTGCTTCTGGGCAATGTCCAGAAGACCACCGCCGCAACTTGCAACCCACAAGAGTTGCTGCCATGCGCAGGCTTCATCTCGAGTGGGGCACAACCCTCAGTGGCTTGTTGCAGCAAGTTGAAAACACAACAACCTTGCTACTGTGGTTATGTGAAGAACCCTAGCCTTAAGCAATACATCAGTTCTCCTAATGCGAAGAAGGTTGCTATAGCTTGTGGCGTTGCGATACCGAAATGTTAAGAATAATGATTTGCTTTTATGAAAAAAAATGTCGTACCATGAGTGTAGTGTACTAGTGCATACTACTTCACTTGGTGATAGTAGTATGAACAAGCTAAATAAGGCTACATGTCATTGTTGAATTTTCTTTTCTTTATGATTTCTGTTTTGTATGTGTATTTTTCTAGCTTGTTCTCTCCATTTATAAGCATATTATTGATGTTTTTAGTTTTATTGTGCATTATGAGTTTATGACTTAGATTTGTGTGTATATATGATATCATGAGGCATTAATTACCCACATGTACGTATATATGTATATATCATATGTGTGTTATGTATATAACATTATAACACATGCAAACTTTCCACAAGTTCTATCACACAAGTTATCATAAAATCTAGTATTAGCAAAGAAACCCATAGAACATACGATTCGAAATTATCAATATCCCAAGATAATCAATCTTTTCTAGTCCGCAAATACTCCCAAGGATAATAAAGAAAGATTAAACTATTGCAACAATTTTCTAGACGTTTATTTCCATTTAAAATACTTGCTTAATTAACTACATAACATCAAATGAACGTAAAATTGCAAACATGAAATAAAACTAGGAACTAATTAAGGAAACATGTGGCAGACTTTTAAGTTATTTAATCTTACTCGCTGCAGTATAAATCGTATGACACACAAGATAGTTAAGTTGTATAAATTGTCCGTCGCTCATTTGCGCTCGCTCAACGCTAGCTCGAAAATTTAACGCTTGAAAAATTCTCGTTCGATTTTCCGCTCGGTTGTAAACGAGCCGATCAGCTTCGGTTTGGAAACAAGCAAACGTCTGCTCAGTTCGGCTCGGCTCGTGAACAACCCTAATGGGTAGTGGACTCAATTCTACATGAACATGCAAGGATGCCTTTGGACTCTACCGGGTCGGGTCGGGGTCGTATGATAACACCTGTAAAATGTCATTGCGGTTTCCCTTTACATGTCCGGTTGTTCCTTCAATATTACAACTTTTTTAATTCTCATTCAGATATGAAATCACCAGTTTAATTAATGGAGTCCAAACTCCAAAGACGTAAGCCACCACAACATATGTGGTTAAGAAGAAGATAATTAATCTCCTTTAAAACTAAAGAATTGCCGAATTGGGGTTATTATATTATTTGATAAGTTTCTTAGTTAAAAAAAAGGCTTATACATTTTACTATGTTATCCTAAAGAATTTTATAGATCTATGGGTTTTTTTAAAAAATACTACTTGAAATTAGCGATTTTTTAGGTTACAAGTCTTTTGTACTTCTACTAAGAAGCTATATTAGACGAGTAATCGATAAAGTTGGCAAATCAAATGTTATCGACAACAATACCGATTTATATATATAGTGTAGCTATTTGGCATATGTAATCAAAAGGGGCGTGGCATGAGGCAAATGGCACGGGTTCAAGCCGCGTTGTCTCCTTCTTACCGGTTTAAACCCTATTTTTGTTTTTTTCCTCTTTTTTGCCTTTTCATTTTCAAATTATTTTTTTTGTTCCCCCCTCATCTCTTTTTTCTTTCTCTTTTTAATTTTTAATTTTTTGACTTTATTTAAACTATTTTAAGTCTTTGCTTTCTATTACATTTTATTTTGAGTAATTTCATCGTTCAAATTTCCAACAGTCTTGGGTTTAACCCGTAACATGCGAGATAAAATACTTTAATCTATGTTTCAATTTTCAGAATTGAGCCGTAACAAATTTATATTTTTATATTTTCTGTACTTAATCACGTTAATGTGAATGTCGTAAAGCACGTAGCGAAATTCGTAAACATCTCGTATCACACAAGCTTAGTTAGTTTATTTTAAGTAACCTGGAAATGCAACATTATATACTATAGGCTTGGGTTTAAATACAAAGTGAACATTATGTAAAAAGTGTAAGAAGCAATCGATGAGTGACATGTGGCATATTTTTAAAAATAAAAGGAGGGGGATTTTAGGAAGTCTAATTTATTGAAGATTTAACAAAAGTATTTGAACCCAAGCCTTCAACAAAATTATGTTGAAGATTGCTTACATCTAATTTATTTGAACACAAGCCTTCAACAAAATTCTTAATTTATCGATTCA
>BJCN01311020.1:0-10919 GCA_018326445.1 Flaveria brownii
GAAAGTAAATTCTCAGAAGGACTACTACGGCCCGTGAGTGAACTCACGGGCCGTTATGTGACTTGTTCACGGGTCGTGGGAATGGACATTTACGGGCCGTTAGGTTTTACACGGCCCGTGAGAGAATGAAGACTTGAAAATTAAATTTCGAGAACCATACGGCCCGTGAGGCCCTTCACGGCCCGTGAAAAAAATCAAAGGGCGTTTGTTTAACACCTGACAGGGTGTCTGATTAACTGAGGCCTTTAAACAATTAAGTTGTTACCCTACCCTATTAATACGTATTACATTTTATTATAGTACACACACCAAAATTTATCCAACTTCACAACAATTTCTCATTTCTTTCTCTACTGAAACTATTTGTACTATAATAAGGAGGATGATGGAAATTTTTACATTCAATCTGACAATTTGGATGGTCAATTTTTCATCGTTAGCTAGTAGGCTCGAATATTTCATGAACGTTGTGACCCAAGCTGAAGTTGAAGACACGACAACATCTAAAAAACAATATGCACCAAATGATCGCAAAAAAGCTCAAGAAGTTTTAATGAAAGATTTTCGAGCAAGGTAAAGTATGTTGAAATATAGTTTTGTAATTGTTGGTGATACGGAAGCAATATATGACTGGTTTCAAGAGGGCCTAGATGGGAGGATGGAAAAGAGTTTTATGGCGTTATAAAAATACACGTAGACGGTAAAACAACTTGCAACCAGTAATCCTCCGGACGAATTCGGTTAGTATATAAGTATGGTTGAAAGGACTTCAAGTGAACGCCTACAATATTTTTGTCATGCCATAATTCAAATATGAAACAGAGTACTTACGTAGACCTACTAGCCATGACATTACGCTTTCACGCCAAGCACATAAATAAAACGCCACCTTCTAGGGATGATTGGTAACATTAACTGTACACATATCGTTTGTAAGATGTGTCCTACCAAGTTGTGTGGCCAATATATGAGATGTGATTATCAGTACTTGATGATCATGCTTGAAGATGGACTTCTAGTGATTTGTGGTTTTTTCATGCGTTCTTTGATGCTCCCAGGTCAAAAAACGATATCAATGTTCTACAACAATCTCCACTATTTCTCATAAAACGGAATGAAACCGTGACTAAGTGTTCATTTCATGTAAATGGACAATAATACAAACATGGATGCTATCTTACCGACGTGATATATCCTACTTGATTATCGTTTGTGAAAGCGTTTTCATATTCGACCAATTCGGAAAAAAAGATGTTCAAGAAGGTGCAAGAGTAGGCATGAAAGGATGTGGAGCGAGCTTTCGGTGTTCTTAAGACAAAACGAGGTATACTTAGATGACCCACTCAAGATATGATTGTAGAGAAGATTATAAATGTGCTTATGTGTGCATTATATAGCACAACATGATCTTAAAAGATGAGAGAAATGCCATATTACTAGCCTACATAAGAGATCCTTCGGTCAACCTAATTTTGCACGAGTTTCGGAGCTGCGACATGCGGAGTCACATTCCTAATTTTAATTTGATCTCGTAGAACATCTTGAAATCTACTTGCCTCGAGTCAGACGAAGAGTATTATTTTTTTGTTTTAGTTTTTGAAGGATTTTTTTAATTATGTATGTTTTAGTTTTTATTTTAATGAAATGGTAGTTTTATTTGTGTTTTAATATATAATTTATTTTTAATTAAAAAAAGATAAATGATTTAAAGTACTTGAAAGTAGTGTTACCACTAATTTTAATGTTTTAAATTACTTTAGGGTAGTTTTGATGGTAAAAATAAGATGATAGTGTAAGAATGGAAGTTTCAATGTATTTTAGCTAGTTCTAGAAGAACATGAGTATTCACACTACCTTCCCTATTCACATCTTTATATTTATATAAAAAATATTATTTATTTTTTTTTGTTTCAATTTAAATATTCTTTTCTTATATAATTATTATTAGTATTATTTTTTCTTCTGCACTAACGACCACTTTTGAAAATATTAATAAAATTATGTGAATTGTATCGTGTTTTCTCAAATATGAAGAATCATTATACAATCCCTATAAATTTTCTCCCTTATTCACTCACAACCATTACCCATAATATATGGTACACGCTCGTATTAAAATAGGTAACCTATTGTGAATGATTTAATATCTTAAGTTGTTTACTTCGCATTTCAAATAATTTATGAGCTCCAAAAGGAGTCGAACATACTCCAGTTAGTGTCTTCTCAACATCTTTAAATTATGTTAATAAAAAAAATTAATAGAAAAGTTATTCATGATAGAGACTTTTTTTGTTATGTTTGTACATATCTTTATACCTTACTTGTGTTTTTTTACTTAAAACCCAAAAGTAAAAAATCAGAATGACCTTTCTTGTAATTACTTTCTTAAGTACATGAATATTTTAATTGAAACTTCTTTTTAACTAGTTATTTGATTATATTTTTTTTTAAATATATTTATTTGATTATTTAAAATATGATTTTTAAAATGGAAGGAATAGTTTTTTGTTTTTAGTTGGTTGGTGTGTCACGTGGCAAGCCAAGATTAGATTATAGATTTTTTTTTTCGATTTACAAGCGTGTATAAAAGAATTAATTACAAGTTTAGACACAAAACGCTATCTAATCTAGTAATAGAGGAGCATGATGTACCCCCACCCACTTGGGTACAAACCTCGGCGACAAGTTTCTTTTCTCTAGCATTTTGTTGAAGGTTTTTTTGTTTGATAGTTTTTAGGATTTAACAATTAGTTTTATTCATTTTTGTTTTTCCTTTTATTATTATTTGTTTTTGGTTTTTGATTTTTTATATTGCGGATTTAGGTTTTTTTATTAACATTATGTGTATTCATGATTTTCAATGCTTGCATTATGACGGAGTGTACCTTTCTGTTTTAAAATCAGGGTGATATTGAATTATACGACAGAGTGTGACTTTTATGACAAAGTGCACTTTTAAGGTTTAATGCGATGCATTGCTCATTTTTATCGCATGACAGTCGTTGCAACATGTTCTTTTTTGTCTTTCTTAATGTTTGAGCGTTTTACGTTGAAATGTACTCATTTGTTATGGAGTTTGGTATCCTAGCATTGATATTGGGATCATGAAGAAATTCCTCACTCAACGCACATGAGAAAAAGCCTACTTATAATAAAGATACACATGAAAATACTATGATGTGCATGTCTTAAAAAAGAAATAAATATGTTAAAGAAGTTGGGACCTAACAGGAGACATTGACTAATTTTGTTGTTTTCTTTATTATGAAATTACATCGAAATTAATCGAACACGTTTTATTATTGCAATAGTCATTGTTATATTATTATCACTAGCTTTAGTAAACTCGTGTATTACACGGGTTGAATAAATAAGATATTAAATATAGTTTTACTTAATTATAAAACGATATTTTAAGATAGGATATGATTTAAATTACGTAGGAATAAAAAACTATAACTAATAAAACAATAATATTAACTTTTTATTTTTTTTAAAAAATCAAACATTTTTTTAGAAAATTGTCATTTTTATAAATATCTTTATTATAACTCTCAATTTTAATTATTTTTGGTTTATAAAAAAATACTTTTTAAAAACACTAAATATAAAATATTTTATATTTTTAATAAGTTTGATGTTTAAAAAAATATTTTATGAAAAATTGTTTCTTTAAAAATAACATTAATAAATATATACCTTTCTTAATTTATTAGAAAACCATTTTAATCTAAAAAATACTTAAATAATATTATTTGTAATAAAGGTAACTATTTTATAAGAGAGATAAACGGGAAAATTTTCGTGAAAATGAATGTGCTATTGTCACGTGTCCTGTATAGTTATTTTTTTATTAGAGTATTTTATTTTATTAGAGTATAATGATTTTTATATTATAGAGCATGATTTTTATATATGTTGTTATTTTTCCTAAAAAGCATTGGATGTAAGGAGAATCTTGCACATGTGTGTGACTCGTTTTATATACGAGTAATATTTTGTTTCATTTATGCACATAGAAAATAGCATAGTTGTATGATACTATATAAACTGCGCACGTTTACTAGTTAAAATTAGACTTGTTCATGAGTCAAGCCAAAGCGAGTAGAACTTTGTTTGTGTTTGACTCGTTTACAAATCGAACCGAGCTAATCAGCTTGTTTATAACTACGCTAAAAAACAAACAAACATTCATCAAAAATTAATTTTCCAAGTGAGCATCGAGCAAACTACAAACGATCTTGGCAGCCCACGATTTTGATAGCCTTACGGTCTAGTGTGTCACTCGGTTTAATTTACAAAGACAGACAATGATATGTTTGTTCTCAAGTTTTTATGTCTTAAAAAGCCCTCCATATTTTATAACATAATCATATTAATGAATGATGATCTTAGTCAAAGATTATTGTTTAGCGGCTTAGGATTTTACTCTAGATTTAATGTATTTTTTATGAAATTGATTGGTCTAACATGTATAAATATAAATTAAATATTTATATATAGTGGATCAAATATAATCGAGTGGCATGCATGAAACCATAATATGGTCGTATATTTGATACATTTGTATGTGTATATTATATTACATATATAAAATAAATAAAAAACAATTCGAGTTGGACCAAACCGAGTGGACCTTTGCTCGTGATTGGCTCGTTTACAAACTGAACTGAGCAGATCGACTCATTTACAACCGAGTCGTAAATCGCATAAGTATTTTCCTAGTGTTCGTTGAGCGCGCGATAAAACGTCGAGCGAGTTGGACAACACTCATTATAACTATGAATACTCATATCATAAAACGTCTCATCTACGTGGTGTAATGTATGATAAAAACAGAACAATGGATGCTAGCACAACTATTATAATGGTAACTAGGATTGGAACCCGCGCGTTGCCGCAAGATTTTTCTTGCAGCACCGTGAAAACGATATTAACACATAAGAGTAGAAATCATCAACTTGTTTTTAGTGTCGAAGTGCCATGATAGTTTATACATTAAGAGTATATTGATATCATCTATCGCAAATGGTTATTCAAAAAGATAATTTAATAGATATGTACATGAATATCGTCATATACTGAGTATCATAATATACCAAATATCGTCATATACCGACCAAGGACTATATAAAGATAAGTTGCACTTAATGGCTGTTTGTTAGCCTTTTAATGAGAACATTTATAATGAATCCAAGTGTAGCACAAAGTGAGAACTCCATACGTCATAAAACTACGGATTCAACTAATAGTTATGTCAAATGCAGTAATAGAAAACTATCAAATCAAAGACTTCTCAAACAGTTCATCTTTATGCATAAGCTGAGCATTGAATTATTTGTTTCTCAAAGACAGCAAAAATCAATGTAATTTACAAAGATCAATATAATTTTAGGATCCAATGTAGATAAAACTTGAATAAAAAGCACCATAAATATAAAATACATATTACCTAACCACAACGAACATACTTTAACACAAAAAAAAATTCTATTAGTTGCACATTTGTATCTGCCCGACACTATATTGCATATTAGAAAGGCCTTCTAATATAATAATTAGGCTTTGCATAACTTCTTGTAGCATTTAGTAATTATCAAATAAAATTTTGACATTTGCAATCGATTGTTATCAAGATTTAGCCCTTTTATCTAAAGTTGTATCAATGTCATACAAACAAAATTCAAAATATAAAGGAATCTGCATAATGTAAATCAAAAGAATTATGAAATAAAGAACTTGGTCACCTTCATTAACACAAAACCTACATCAGGGTTTTCTCCACAACTTTCACATAGTTTGTGAAACCTACTCATCTATAGAAACTGGTTTGCATTTGAGTGTTTTTAATTTGTTAGAAATGTAGTAAAGCTACCTTTCATTGGCGTTGATTAAACTCACAAGAGAAATAGTATTATTGATGAGTGAGTAATTGGTTACAGATAGCGTTGCTACTTCTGCTATTCATCAAGAAAAAATCAGTAACAACGATTATCGTAACTATGTCTTTCTCAAAAGAAAATTAATTGCACATAGAGCAACTTGAAACCACAATCTCCTAAGTAAATATGTAAAAAAAATATATAATTGAAATCGCACTAATAGAAATTGAACACTCACTTAAAAATTGCATCTAATAGTATTAATGTATATTGGCCAGCGTCCATGTGGATGCACCTTTATGTATGCAAATAGCTTATTTCAAATAAAAGGAACACATATAATAACTAATCACATCTCATCATATTAGAACACATATAGAGTAAATTGGTAACTTGTAGTCCAAAACCATCCCATGAACGTCAAAGTGATAAATAAATTCAACAGAATCATTGTATGTAGTTCTTAAAACAAAGCATGATTTTAGAATTAGTTGTCAAAACAAAATCAAGTATACATAAGTTTGCGCAAATCAAAATTCATAATGCAATAAAGAACACACAAAAAAATAGACCTTCATTGAAATAATACGCTTTACTAGTCACATTACACAAAGGATCAAATCAGATAACAACAACGAGCAGAATCAGTGTTCACAATTTACAAACATAACCTACAACTCAACATTCATGAAATCAAAATTGAACACACAGTTTAAATGTCAAACATCAAAATTTTCAAGATTGCGAGAAATTAAAACGAACTGATGATAGTGTTCATACGTTGATTCCTTGCCACTCATTCTTTCCACCTCTTCAAGCATTCCTTTCTCCTACATTCAGCACCATACATCACATTAGAGAAAATCAATCACTGATGCGTCTTAAATCATTCAAAATAAAACAGGTGATTAAGTAAAAGTGAAGGTGACGACTATTATGGCAAGAAACAGAAATAAAAAAACATAGCACGAACCAACCATTACTTGGGACCTCCGTTGCTATTACACACATTCAACCTCCTTCGTCAACAGTTGAAGGTAACCTTCATCACATAAAATTCTTTAGAACGTAGAAACATCATCTTTATATATATAAATAAAAAAAAAGAAATCGAGAGGTCTAAAAAAGATCATCATCAGTGATGCCGCAACGCAAAACGCATCAGCATCGTCAGCAGCCAGCAGACCTGGGGTTTGAAATCGAGCTTGCCGATATTGAACATACGTGGATTGAAATGTGGTCGAAAAGTGTTACTAAATCCACTACGTCTCAAATGCAGCACACGTGGCATGAACTCTTTAGTAAAATATGTAACTTCAGTGGCCCATCTGTAAAAGTACACAATGTTTCTGCACACACCAACATAATGTTTTAATATATATTATAATAAGAACATGGTTACAAAGGTTGTAATAGCATAGTTTATTTCATCTAGTGCATCATGTTTTTTTTCTCTAAAAAGTGTCATTTAAAAGATTGTATACTAAAACTTAATATATAAAAAGTTTGATTTCATGGTAGTACTTTTTCAGCTATGTCATACTATTTATTTTTAAAAAAAAGTTATGGAGCTTTTCCTCCAACCCTTTAATTCCTTACATGATGGTGGCATATTCTCATTATCTCAACTATAGATTACTTTAATCAATAGTCAACATCATTTCTTATATATATTTTTTAAAAATCATCTTGTATTTGATCGTTTACATTATTGTTATTATTGTTATTGTTTTTATTAAGTATGTGATCAAGATTGAGACGAAATCTCTATGATTCAAAACACATATAAAACTTCTAACATGTTTTTAGACTAATCATCTTCATGTATGTGATATGTATGAACATTTAAACAAATAAATTGTATGAAAAGATAAACACTTTTATTAAGAAGATACTTAGATTATAATAATTTTTTAACATTTAAATTATTAGATCAAAAGATTATAACTATCAAATATCAAGTACTAGAACCGTAATGAACTCTTAAAAGAAGTATATAAGTTTAGAAAGAGTATTAGATGGTCTTTGAGTTAGCGGTTAAAAAATTAAAAATGTTACTTTTATTAATCAAGTACCCTGATTATAATAATTGATTAAACATTTAAATTATTAGATGAAAAAGATTACGACATGTTGTTCCCTAAAATTATATGATTGTATTTCAATATTATATGACATGGTTGAGAGTGGTTGTGAATATAGTAGAAAGAAAATGTTATTGTTCATTGTATATTTAGAAAATATTGATAAACTCTTATAATTTTTTTTATATTTTTGAAAGTGATTGTAAGTGAAAGAGATATAAAATATAATGATAAATGTATAAAAATATTATTTAATTAAAAAAAAGAGAAAAAACTATTGTTTTTAGTGCAATTATAAGGATTAGGATAAAGAATTGGGTGTAAATTCACATCCCATTTTCTATCTTTAACCTTATAATTACATTAAAAATCATTACTTTTTTTCTCTCCTTTCAATTAAATAATATATTTATATACTTTTATTATTACATTTTCTCTATCATCCACTCACATCTACTTCTAAAAATATTAAAAATTTTATAAGTGTTTAATAGCAAATCTTTAAATTTACATATGAATAGTAACATTTTCTCTTTATTTCAATCACAGCCACTCAAAACCATACCATATAATATATGGATTACACTCATAAATTTTTAAAGAACGGGTTGTGAATACACAAAATGCACTAATTAATTAAAATTCACCATTTAGTCTCTCTTATTTTCAATTAAATAAAATTTTCTATATCTTTATACTATTTAACTTTCATCAACTCATAATCATTTTAGAAAATATAATGAAAAATTAACACGGGATAAATATTTGTTACAAAATATATAGATCAGAAGTAATATTTTTTCTCTGTTTCATTAATAACCAATTACAATCATTTCGTATAATATATAAACACACACATATATAAAAAAATCATTGTGAATTTTGTAAGATTAGCAAAAGTATTAGGTGTTATTTGAGTTATCCGTTACAAAATAAAAAATGCTGAAGGGAGGGTTTTACATGCAACAACACAAGTGCAAAACATGAATTCTCTTTTTATTTACGAACAATATTAAAATACAAAGTGTATATTTTTACTATAAAGTGTGATTAACACGGGATAAATATTTGTTACAAAATATATAGATCAGAAGTAATATTTTTTCTCTGTTTCATTAATAACCAATTACAATCATTTCGTATAATATATAAACACACACATATATAAAAAAATCACTGTGAATTTTGTAAGATTAGCAAAAGTATTAGGTGTTATTTGAGTTATCCGTTACAAAATAAAAAATGCTGAAGGGAGGGTTTTACATGCAACAACACAAGTGCAAAACATGAATTCTCTTTTTATTTACGAACAATATTAAAATACAAAGTGTATATTTTTACTATAAAGTGTGAGAATACACAATGAGTTAAAAAAATTCAAAAAAAATTATATCTCACAATCTAAATGGAATTTCAAAAACGTAATTTCGAGCTTTTGTTCCCCTAGCCGTCCTCACTAAGAAAAAAAATAAACGAAAAATAAGAAAAAAAATTAATGTTTTTTTATTGTTATTTATAAAAGATACAATAATATTATTGTGTCATTATAAAAGACACAATGACGTCACTGTGTCATAAAAAAGACACAATATTTTTTTTTTATTTTTGAAAGATGACGACGAGAGGAACAGAGACTTCGAATTACTTTTGTGAAATTCGATTTAGATTGTGAGATATAAATTTTTATGACTTTTTTAATCTCATTATGTTTTCTCACATTTTGTAACAAAAATACATTTTATAAAATGGGTGAGGTTATTCTACAAAGTGTATTTTTGCTACAAAGTGTGAGAAGACATAATGAGGCTAAAAAAATCACAAAAAAATTTATATCTCACAATCTAAATCGAATTTTAAAAAACACTTCGGAGCCTTTGTTCATCTCGTTGTCCTCTTTCAGAAAAAAATAAAAAAAATTAATTTTTTTTCATTGTGTCATTATATGACACAATGACGTTATTGTGTCTTTTATATTGACACAATAACGTCATTGTGTCTTTCATAATGACACAATGAAAGTTATTGTGTCTTTCATAAATGACACAATTAAAAAACGTTAATTTTTTATTTTTTTTTATTTTTTCATTTATTTTTTTCTTATTGAGGACGACTAGAGGAACAAAAGCTCCGAATTACTTTTTTGAAATTCGATTTTGATTGTGAGATATAATTTTTTTGTGTATTTTTTTGACTCATTGTGTCTTTTTTTGACTCATCATGTCTTCTCACACTTTGTAACAAAAATACACTTTGTATTTAAACTTTTTTCTTATAAAATAACTTAACGTTTGATTTATTATGTATTTAAATTTAAAAATGACAATATACGATGGTTTGACTTTAGCATGCTCCCATTCCAGTTGACTCGGTCGTGTCCTCCACCCAAACATGATAATAATCGATGCTCTATTTTCTCCATAAATGGACCCCCTACTCAATCTCCTAACATTTCATCATGCAACATTTTCACATATAAAAAGGTCAAAAGATCAAACATTTCTTGAATCTTCAGTCAAAGAAACGAACAAGAATCGGTCTTTGCCCATCAAAGGCTCCATTCATATAAACTCAAGACTGTGAACAAGATTCAAAGATGGTCATTTGATCTTTCATTGTCCAAAGGGAGAACAACTGAAGATTAAAGTCGAAGAGATTTGAAGCTTTGACCATGGGGATTTGTTTCTCTTCTTCTTCTTCTTCTTCCAGTAATCAGAACCCTAATTCCACTGGCAATCTCAGTTCAGGTACAAATTTGAAATCTTTCTTCTTTATTCTCTGAGATTATGTCATAATATTTTGTGGGCTTTCGGTTTTTTGTAATCTTTTTTCTCAAATTGTGTGATTTGAGCTAATTCTGTCAAGTTATTAGCATAATATCTCATTTCAAGAAGAGCTAAACTTGGTTTATTATCTTTAGATTTGTGTTTATGTTCATGTGTTTAATTTGATGTTT
>BJCN01311021.1:0-12565 GCA_018326445.1 Flaveria brownii
ATTTAATTTATTTAGTAGAAAGAAAATAATTTTACATATTAGTAATTCAAATTTGTTAAAATTTACGGCAACAGTTAGTATAAAGGTTTAAAAATATTTTTTTATTCACTATTAACTCATGATTTAAACTTTATTTAATAGAAAGAAAACAATTTCATAATTACTAATTCAAATTTGTTAAAAACTTACCTAAGTGTTAATATTAAGGTTTAAAGTTGTTTTTTAATTCAATATTACCTCATATTTAATTTTTTTTAATAATTTGTTACTAAATCCCTAAAATAATGGATATGGTTATAAATTGGTTCTTAAATTCCGAAATTAATGTAAATTTAAAATATAAAATAGTTCAAATTTGTTAAACATTTATGTAATTGTTAGTAAGTGTAGGGTTATTATGTAACTAATTATAAGGGTGTAATATGTACATAATCATCTAATTACTATTTTACCCTTAAAAATGGTTGTACCTTATGCATTAAGTAAAGTATGTGTTCTTAATTTTATGGTATCTTAATATACCCCTCCTAAATGCTTTATATATAGTATATAGATATCATGAATCTTAGAGTTTAAAATAATTGGGTGTCCAGATAACCAAACCTATTGTGCCCTCTCATGACATCACCAATCTTGACTATGGATGTTTATCTGATCGGATAACAGATTATTTGGATTATCTGAATAAACCAAATAACAATTTATCGTACTTTTTGTTCCTATTTATTAGGCTGATTTTTTAAACTTAACATTTTATTAGTTTAAAATCATAATAAAACATATAAAACCATAGAATAAAAATTTGTCTTAAACACAATTAATTTAAATTCAAACATAATGGGCAATTGTATAGGATCCGTGGATTAAAATCTTCAATTTAAAACAACACCAATTCTTGTGTAATTGTTTAGAATCAGAAGACTAGAAAGTGTCAAGACTTTTAAGTATTGAGCTGAAAACATAATAAATAGTTGTATAATGAGTATTGAGCTAGAAACAGAGTGAGATTTCTCTTTAATTTGTTTTAATGGATATCCGAATAACGGGAATAAAAAAAATTGTGATATCCGAATCAAAATAAGAAATTCGGATTCGGATGAGATCTGATTCAGATATCCGAATAAGGATTCAGATCGGTTTACGCTTTTCTTTTTTTGATTTTTTTGTTTTTTTAGACAATATTGACTATGTGTTTGTTTTGATTTTGGTTAAACAAATGTTTTCGTGTATGAGCTTGAGTTCACAGATCAAGAAGTTGAAGCTCACAAACGCGAAATAAACTAGAGGAACCAAATTTATAACCGTAAAATAATAAGGCTAGCCTTCGAGTGTAAAGCATTTGATGCGTCTAATAATCACATGCAAACAACTTCTTACTTCTTTTATCCGTAGAAAAATAGTAAAACAAAAAATTAAAGATGTATAGTGTTAGAGTTGATTTTTTAATGTTCTAACAAACAATAGAGGCGAAAATTTATTTTCTTCTAAAACTCCCCTTAATCGAACGAGGGTGTTGTAACTTTTAGTACGTTTTGTGACACATGATTAGAAAATGACCAGTACTAACCACATAAAGTTTTTGTTCATCTTTCCTGAACATTAATATTCTTGGAGCATGTTTAGCATGCCTAATATTGGTATAGCCACAATTAGATTACAACTTATACCACAACAAATAAAAACACTTCAATAGAGTTAATGTTAATACTTACCCTTACCTACCGCCATTTAGATTAAAAACACATGTAATGTTTACCCAAAAGTGGTGTATACACATTTATTGCCATTTTTCTTGTAAAATAACATGCCAAATCACACACACATGTACATGAGCATGGTACTTACAAAACAAACTAAGGTTCTCTTTGATTTTGACTAATTTGTAAACTTTATGCCTAGGTACTAATATTTGTTGTTATCTATACTACGAGTGCATAGCAAGCTGTTTAAAAATTTTAAACTGACATGAGTATATTTGAACTTCTTGAACGAGAATCACATTTATTAATGTAATAAATGCAAAGAATGCTTGTAATAAACACGTGTAACAACACTAACATAGGTGACTATACAAAATATAGATACCAATAAGGTGTGCTTGTTAAAAACATGTTTTCAAATTGAAAACCACTAGCGTCACCACTTTAATAACGAGCTAATTGGCCAGTGAAAATAAAATCAAAACAGGTGAAGAACCACCAATGTTGTCGTTTTCATTTGCTACCCAATCCCTTTATAAGGGTCGATCTAAGTTAAACCCTGAAACAATCATAACTACTAGATTAACTACGCAACATGGTTTTTAAAACATTACTTATAAGTGTATAACTCTTTGCGAGTCTCATGATGCTATAAACTTTGATTTCATTATAAACATCAAAGCTACAAGTATACCAACCAAACTATAAAGAAAGTGCATAACTTGATATAGTCACTAATGATCTTTTAGGCACACAGTAGAGGAAATAAAACTTTTTCAATTCCTTATTTTTTGCATGCTTAAAAATTAAAAAAAAAAAACATTATAAGTATCTTTCATTTTATAAATGACGACTCATATACACTTATACCTATAAACTATATTAATTTCTATATTAATTTCTATTAGAATCTAAACCATGCATCCTATAAAGAGTCTTAATTTTTTTTTTTAACGGCAAATGTACGACCCTGCTTCGGAGGATATGTGTTATCTTAATCGGACTTATCTATCCGTTTTCCAGCCGGGACCACAAACCCAACCCCTCAGGAGGAAACTCATTGCTGAAAAACCCCCTGGCTCAACTCTAAATATTTTTTGCTCAGAGTGAGACGTGAAATCATGACTGATCATTGGTTATAAAAGAGTCTTAAATAGTTAAATCATTATCAACTCAAGCGAGAGAAAAAAAGAAAGATAAAAACATAATTTGAAACTTGTTTGACGACACGTCATCCAAAACCGCTTTATGAGCGCGCCCACCGGAACGACAACGACATCAGAATCCACATAATCACCCAAACCGGTCCAACGATGTCACCGTTCGTAGGTTTAAGTTAACCACATAATGGCACTCTCGTAATTCTACAAACAACCAGGGGCAAAACCGTACCAAGGGCAACAGAACTTTCAGTTCGTAACAGACAGCTGCTGCTTACGAAGAGAGGCAACAACAACAACAACTAACCCTTTTCTCTCTCTCTCTCTCTCTCTCTCTGTTTCGTCTTCAAAAACTTCAATCTTTTTCTTCGATCGTACAACCATGGACGCCGACGAGGTTAAATTCCGACACCCACTACACCAATTTACAAGATTAATAATATTATCACAGCAATTTAACCGGTTTTCATGTTGTTGATTTGGGGTTCTTGATGCATAATAATGGGTTTGATCTTCTTTGTTTTGTACATTCTTTTGTTGTTTGATTTTGTTTTATGTTGTGTTGTTTTGCATTTGATTGTTGCAGAGGTTAACGGCTTTGAAGAAGGCGTATGCGGATATTATTCTCAATACGGCGAAAGAAGCAGCGGCGAGGATTATGGTGTCCGAACGGAAAGCTGTTCGGTTTGAATACGAGCTTAAGAACGCTAAACAAGATGCGGTTCGGATGCTTTTGAGACTCAAACAGATGATGGATTTTCAGGTATAAACATACACCGTTTAAAATTTTGAGTTTCTTTTGCGGTTTGAGTGGTGGGGTTGAGGTTAATGAGTTGATTTTGATGTTGAATTAGGGTTTGTGTGTTCTTGGTTTGTTGATGAGTCAAGAAAAGGGTTGGTTTGTTGTGTCGTTTGGATACGAGGGTTTAGTTAAATTGCTCTGTGTAGGGTTATAGGCTACAATGTTAAATTCAAACTTTGTGGTATGATGTCTTTGGTGTGAAAGATTTGCTTTTCTTGTCGTTAAGTCTTGAATTTAGTTACTATTTTGGGAATTTGGGGGGTTCTTGATGTATGGCAAACGTTTCTTGATTGGTTGATTGATGAAGGGCGTTTTGGAGACCAATATTTGCTTCATTATACTGCTACTTTCATGATGATGGTCAGTGTCGTATTTGCTGCTGTTGTTATATAGCTTTTATATACGATTGATGACTTGTGTATACTAGGTTCCAGCTTATATGATACATTTTTATGGCTTGGTTGTCCTTTGATTCATGTTAGAGACTAAGTTGTTGCTTAAGGTTGGGCTCAATGCCGGGTGGTTCATATGTAACTGAACGTATCCTTTTAGTTGTAACTGGGGTTATTTCATAGTGAGGAAATTTGGTAGTGATGCAATGAGCATATCTAGCGTGCTTGAACGTGAGGCCGTGATGGATAATTGTTACCGACTATAATTTTCATAAACATTGCGTCTTCGAAATTAGTTATGAAAGTTAATAGGTTTGGAATGTCAAGAATTTTAACTTTGGCAGTTGGATATCTGTTTCTTTGAACTGGAATTCTAAAATCATGCAAAATCACCACGAATATGATGATTGTATAAGCTTAATTATGGCTATATAGGAGAACTCTAGTTACTTGGTTGAGAAGAAAAAGGTTGGATGAAACTTCCAAACACGTACTTAAACAAAGTAGATGTTATTCTTAGGGTAAGGAGACCTGACATATACGCCTTGTGCAGTTCAATGGAACACTACAAAGAAAGTGAAGCGCAATGAATGCATCATTAACTTGGAAAGTGCACGATTGGACCAATTTGTATTCCTTAGGCCAGAATATAGTTAAAGTTTGTGGTGACCTTTTAGTATTGAATTGGTTGCTTTTATATTCAGTAGGAAAGAAAAAAAACATTGTGATTTTAGTGAAATTCTTGATGAGCATTTTGATTTCTAAATGTACTGGTTTTAAGTTTCAAGCTCAAAGTTAGACTTCAATTGTGAGAATACTTTCATGATTCATGGAGTATCTTCTCACAGTGTTCACATTATCATCATCAACAAACTCTTATAGTGTGTTATTTTTGAAAGATAGTCAAAATAATGAAACGAAGGTGATTTTTGTCATTTAATAAATCAAGCAGTTAACTCAAGTTGGCATTGAATGGAAACAATACTCATAATAAAATAAACTTTATGATCATAACATCTGTTTTTGAAATAAATTTAATTTGTTTGGCTAACTCTTTTCTCTGTGATTTGGAAGGTCACATCTAAAATTATTTCAATCAGAGGTAGGACGTGTATCTTTTGTTTCTAATCTTTGGATGCGAGTTTAATTTCACAATCTTTTGTAGTTTTGCCTACCATTAAATGGTTTCTCAAGTAAATGTAACAGTAACACCTACCTTCTATTAATATTTCAGATTAAGGAAGCAGCAATTGTATCCTGTTCCCAACAGAAGAAAATCGATGAACTTGAAGCGCAACTTCAGGAAGCCGAAGACATAGTGAAAGATCTCAGGGAGGAATTGAGAGCAGTTGAAGCAGAACTTGAGAGGTTTTCACAAAGGAAAGAAGTAAAACATACAGTACAAGTAAACAAAGCACCAATTCTTGAAACCATTACATTCCCTCCCTCAGAAGCACAAGAAAATACAAATATAGATCAAACAAACAAAAGCCAGAGTCTTTATAATTCTTTATTGCCTTTAAAGAAATCTTTAATCGGGGATTTACCTTCTATTATATTGAGGAGCAAAGAAACAGAGTTGTATAGAAATGGGTGTACTCAAAGAATCCGTGCATGTGAGTGTGCCCCACCTGATATGAAGTCATCATTTTCTGTGCAAATGAATGACTTAAACAGAGACATAAAACCTGAGTCGATTGTTAAAGAGGGTGAAGTACTAGAGCAAGATATAGTTTTGGAGCAAGTGAAGGAGATGGATTTAGCAGCCGATAATTCATGTTTGACTTCTCCTAGTTCAGTCAGATATACGAATGATACAGCCATCGATGAAAACTTAGGTAGAATGTGCAATAGTCAAAGCACAAGTGGAGAGGAAGTTATGCCTATGGGACAAGAAAAGGATGAGGTTGACCTATCATCAGTGAGTACAGTGTCAAAGGTTTGTAAGACCATCGAGGTTCCAAGTCAACCTTTGACTGATAGAGTGATCAAGTACACGTTCCAGAGGAAGAGGAAACGGGGGGGCCTGATTGATGGACGTGGATCTAGTGAACAGAGCCACGAGAACCAAATGGTTCATGTGGAACCTGTGAAGGTGAACTTGATTGGAGAATCAACTCCAGAAAAGATGCGCATGGAACAGGTTGCTCACCAGGTTAGTCTTTTATCTTAACAAACATATAATTTTTTTTTATTTATCTTTATGTAGATGTTAGATCAATATTATATGGATAATGTAGGTAGATGTTTTCGCAAGCATGATGGAAATCCATTAGAGCTTGGTTGGGACAGATAGTGTGCCCCTACTCATTGGTTAAAATCAGATTGTGTATGCCCTCTTAACACTAATATTTTTGTAAGTCAGTCATTTATAATGTGCTCTTATATGCTGACATAGTGATATGACTAAGTTATGCAATATTATCTTCTAGTTGATAGTTTGATAGCACGGCTCTCTTTAAGAGGGGTTTTCATAGGATGGTTATTAACGTTTTTTTTTTCAACATATAAAAAATGTTTTGATTTTTGGTTTAATTTATTGATTAAGTCCCTAAAGTTCATTTGCCTTATTTGAAATCCATTTTATATGGGTTTGAATGAGGTGGAAAAAAAGTCTAGGGAAAGGGACTTGATAGATATAATGTGAAAGTTTGTTGGTTAAAATGTTGCGTAAAGGAACTCTGAACTCATACATGCTTGATGGTTTTGTTCTGGGACCAAATAATCCAAGGACTTTAACCTGTATGTTAAAACTATCATAGGTAGCCATATTAAAGTATAAAACATCACACTATCTCTCTACAAGCCTAATGTAGCTACTTATGACAAACTTCATTGATAGTTTACTGCCTCCCAGCTTCCACCTTTTCTATCCTTCATACCTTAGATTGCATCCCTGGAATTAGGAGTGAAGTACATATCAGTAGGACCCTGTACCCTCAGTTTTTCGCGTTGAGGCAGCTACTACCACCTCTTTAATCACAGTATGCATCGTCGTCATACTTTTGATTGCATCATCATGTATAGGAGTGAAAAATATATCCTCAGGACCTTTTCACCTTGGTTTTTTGCATTCATGCAGCTGATACTCCTCTTTCATCACAATCTTCCTTATCGTCATCAAGGTCATAATCATCAAGTCAAATTCTTGAGTTTATAACATTTCCACTTTTGAATTTTTTAGCAGGTGTCTTTATCTCCTCCTACATGCTGTGGGCAGCTAAAACAGTCAATTACATATTTACATTGTTAAAACCTTCTACAAAATGTTGTTTCTATCTATAAACCACCTTTGACTATTTTCTCACTACAATTAATATGAGTCTCAGTTGTAGGATCTTGGGCTCCATACTTTCTAGCCATGCCAGATGATATGATGTAGAAGTGTGGGTATTTGAATTCGGAGCCATTCATATTTCTGATTTTTGAAACACAGTAACTGAACTAGAAATCAATAATGAAAACAGAATACGAGCCAGTGAAAACCGTAAACAGATTAACAAAAGCCATTTTAGTTTCTGAAATCAACAGCAAAAGAAAACATGTATATAGCAGATGAAAACAGATAACAGAACCATAAAGGGCGTACCTGGTGCTGCAAAGAGCTCCCGCGTTTTCGCAGGGTCCAGGGAGGGTCCGTCCCATTTAAGGGAAGATGTACGCGGTCTTTCCCCCACATTTTTGTGGGGAGACCGTTTCCACGGATCGAACCTGATAGTCTATCTTAAACAGAACACACCCACACCCACATAGAAAACACATATAAAGAAATCAAAGTCTCAATTCTTAAATTCAGAAATCACGGTCTATATTTATATGGAGCACATTGCAAACAGAAATCGAAGTACAATCATCAACAGCAAATGATAGCATATATATAGCAAATGAAGCAGAAAACAGAAACAAAGTGTATCTTAAACAGAAAACAGGAAGCAGATTAACAGAAACCATTCTGATTTCCGAAATCAACAGCAAATGAAAAAGAAAACACACACACACACAAACTAATCCAACAGACATTTCAAATGGAAATCAAAGATGGTTTTGTGAGGAAGAAGTGAAGGTTGAAGAACATACTTGTGAATCTCTTATCTGTGAAGTGGGAGTGAGTAGGACTGTAGCAGACTAGCAGCACCAGGATCGGTAAAGTTAAGGACTCCATAGTGTAGTAGTGTACCATGAAGAAGAAGAAATTCGAGTATAGAGTATAGACGTATAGAATGTACCTGTTTGGTTTATAGGGTTAATTGTCAGATGGTCGTATACTCGTATTTTGCACGAAGCAACAATAACTTTTTGCAATTGGAAAAATTAAAGGTCACAAGTCATTTATTTAAGCTTAAATCCAATGTGTGCGAGATCTGAAGTGGCGCCTCAAGCAAAAAAAACTTGCTTCGGTCATGTTCATGAAACCATGCCTCACGAAGTCATAATTTTAACCTTAAATCCTACGCTTCAGTCTTGTTCATGAAGTGACGCCTCACGCTAAACAGATTTGAAGTGTTTTGCACAGCGCCTCCTTCGCTTCATGGCTCACGCCTCATGCTGAGGTGCGCTTTGCAAGCCATTTTAAAGTGAAAGACAATGGATAAAAAAGTGTTTCAAAATTTTGACATCCTGAGATTCAAACTCTAGCGTGTTGGTATTAGTACTATACTACTATCATGATTTCAAAAGTTATAATCCTTCGTGACGTGCTATTTAATACATATTCATTTTTGTATCCTCTTACAGATTACCCAAAAGACTTGAATCAGACCTTACAAAATTCTTGCCTAATCTATGTGAATTTCATGTTTTGACCTCCACGTCAAGGACTGGCTTTATCACCTTTGAGTAGTCCTATTGAATTTTCTTATTTATTGTTTCTAGTTAAGATTACTATTGTCATGCTTTGGCACAATAGGTTAAGATAACTATGTCATGCTTTGACCCAATGCACTGACTCTTTTTTGTACCTCTTCGTTACAATGCATCCCATTTGTGTTATTTGATACATAGTGATGTGTCAGGACCATCCATGGTAAGAAACGTTTGTAGCCTGGTGCGGGTTGTTACATTTACTAATAACTACACTTTCTGGTGAAAGAAATACCAAGGCGGGTCAATTTACCATAGGATGGTATGAACCAATCTTCCACAAAGATCCAAGTATTAAACACTAAGTGCCAAAATTACTTTCATCTTGAACCAGAAAACTTGTTTAATCAACAAAGAATTGTTCATCTTACTTCATGTACAAACAAGAGAGGGTAGCTGAAAGATAATTAAACACCTCCTAGAAGGTTACCGGATCTTTTCTCCTATCAATTGTGTGTGCTAAAAACCTTCCATGGGAAATAGTTATGACTATTGTACACCTAATGAACTGATCGCCTTCTACCATAGGGTCTCTCCAAATCCACCTTTTCTCATATTAAAATCATCTCCCTATGTACCTCTTAAAGTTTTCGATCTTAATTGCACCAAACTATTCTTCAGATGTATCCTTCAGAGTTGTACATCAAACCAAAGTGGATGTACATGCCATCTTCTAGTTACCAAGAACGTGCAAAACACTATGGGTGACACCTTCATTGAAAACCAATGTTTTCACACCATCATTGAGGAAAAACTATGAGGTATTTTATATCATAACCTATCCCAGACCATCCTAACGAGCTGCCCTGAATGAACACAAGCCTGGTACTTCACGTGCTCCATGCTCTAACTGTACTAGACTCCCTCCAAGCTTGCTGACCCACTTATACTAACCAAGATCATTATTGTTGTAACTCAAATCAAATTCCTATGCCCAAAATAGATTCTCCTAAGGATCATATGACATTATCACCTACACTATGTGATCAAAGGCTCATCCCCAGGCTCGAGATTAGTGGCCCATATAAGTAGTTGGAGATCTCCTCCCTTAGCCATGGATATATGGAGCACTTCTACAAACTTAGATATATTGATTGCAATGAAAAGGAAAGTGAACAAACACTATGCACCCACTACAAAATTTTGTTTCTTATAAAGAACTCTCTTCTAGGTATGAATCAATGTTGATTATCATAAATGTGAGTTCCAAGAGATCTGCACAAGGCGTTAATTCAGAAGGAATGTCTGGTTGTAATGACACTGGCATGAAGTCTAGTAAATAATATGTCGGACTATACAATGCTGTCAGACCGGTTTCTAAAGGATTCATACATGATCATGATTGATTATGCAGACTCCTTTGCTCTAGTGTAGTTTGATTCCATCTAGGTACTACTTGTAAATCTTGGCTGATCTCTACACGACTACACCAACTGGATATCAAGAATGCATTCTTAAACGAGAAATTAGAAGAAGTTTACATGGATATTCTTCGAGAACTTGAAACTCATGAAAATCAAGACAAGGTATGCAAGCTAGTGAATTTGTTTCAGGAAGTCACCTAGAATGCGTATCTAGAAACGTAGATAAGTGATCAAGAGACTTGAACTTAAAAGTGGAAGATAAGTCTATTAAGTTAAGAGACCGAGCGACCTATCCGTCTTAGAGGTGGCAATTGTTGGGATTATGTAATCGAGAAATTAATTATTCAAGAGTCAAATTAGAGGTCAAAGTTTTGTATTATAGAGAGTCAAAATAGGCTGAGAAGTTGGTCCTTTAACAGTGTTAGGTTTGGTAGTTAATTACCGATAAGGGTTGTGTCGGTTGGTGATATAACCGTCATTTGTAAGGGTATAAATACCCTCCTATCGTACCGACCTTTCTGTGTGTGAATAATAGTGTGTGTATTGTGTGTGAATTTGTTTTTCTCTAATATATACTTCACAAGTTCCCTGCCCAAACTGCAGAACCCTATCATGTTCTATACACGACCCTGGCCTACAGCAAATTGGTCCCATTTATGGGTAAATGGGTTGATTTTGGGTTATAGGTTGCCCATAAAAGCTCAAGTTGATATGATTTAAGAAAATGAGCTAAAAATGGAACTCGTTAAGTTGATTAAAACTCACCTGGAGTGCATTAAAAATGCATAGAAGCTCCCAAAATTGAATTATTTTGAAAAACTATATCCTCATTGTAATAATATAACTTCCTATTATATTAAAAATATTATTATTTTTAGTTCAAGAAAAGGAGATACCAAAACGTGTTTGTGTTGTTTTGACCCGTTACCCAACCCAATAAGTTTGCCACTTTAAATTGACTGTTAGATGGATATCAGAATCTGTTTAAAGTTTTTACAAGTGAAATCTATAGACTGCTAAGTCAGTTCTCGTAGGTTTATGATAATGACATATTTGATCATTTTCTAAATGCAGCTTATATCTTTATCAGATAAAAAATGGTGGTGATGAAACTTAGAGGAAGAAGCAAATGATAGTTTTCAAGGATGGCATCAAAGATGATTTTAAATTATGAGAAGCTTACAAGTTTAATGACCAGTGTACACATTGTAGTTTTTGCAGTGTTCTCTACTGCTCGGTATTTTTCCCTTTGAATTTTTTTTAAATAATTTTTTTAAACCATGAATGTTTTTGCATGCATGATTTTGGTTCCTCAGGATGCAATCATTGTATCATGTTCTCTTGTTCAAAATGGAACACAAAGGTATCACATTTGTTGCTATCTGAGGATACATAGGGAAGTCAAATGGATCAAAACAGGTTCAGGTAATAGATCAAAACAGGTGTGGGTCAAACTAGGTTCAGGTCAATACGTGTTTCTCTAAAAATTAATCAAATGGGTTTACCATTATATTTTTCTGTATCTAGGAAAGAATTACTGTAATTTAAATAGCGCTGAAGAGTATGGTTTAGCCCAATATTGTTACCAATATATTTATGACTAGCTTTAGTAACGCATGTATTACAAGGGTTCAACAAATAAAACATCAAATAAGAAAAAATTTTATTAGTTATAAAACGATATTTTAAGATAAAACATAATTGAAATCATATATAAGTACGGATTATAAATAATAAAACAATGATATCAACTTTTTAATTTTTTTAATTTTTTTAATTTTTAATTTTTCTCCAAAAGAAAAAAAATAAGAGTAAATTTCGGTTTTGGTCCCTGAGGTTTAACCATGTTAACTATTTCAGTCCAAAAAGGAATCTTTGATCATATCATGCCCTGTGGTTTCATTTTTGTAACGGTTTTGGTCTCTGACACTAACTCTATTAGTTTTTACAGTTAAATGTGAGGGTACTTTGGTCATTTTACATTTGGAGGACTAGTTATGTAAATTATATTAGATTAAGATAATTTTTGTAATTTTTTAAAATAATAAAAAATAAAAAAACAAAACTTAAATCTACCACTGTCTTCTTCAACCTTCACGCGACACCCCATCCAAACCCTAAAAAAAACCTCTTCCACCAATAAACTGAAGCTTTCATGTAACATCTCGTATTTTACGAAGTTATTTTGTTTATTTATTTATTTATTTATAACAAAAATAATGATAATATCAATAATAATTAATAATAACAATAACAATAATAGTAAAGATAATAGTAAAAATAATAA
>BJCN01311034.1:0-14297 GCA_018326445.1 Flaveria brownii
TATGCTTGGATCCACATAATGGTAAATTTATAATGAAAAGAGTGTCTTAGTAAGATTCTAACATGTTGATTAGTGCCTATGTCTTAGTGGTGAATGACAGCTCCATATAACAAGGATTAGTGATGTAATGGAATATGAACACATGGGCTAGATATACATTATCAGATATTCAAATGTTGTATAGTATCCATCAAGAGTGTCAATCGATAAGATAAGATAAAATATAAAGTGATGAATAGTATGTTGAGAAAGGATAATACCCTAAAACGTTAGAACTAGTACCAAGTAACCAAAAGCAAGATAGATTTGTCAAAGGTGATCGTGGATGTAGAACGGATATAAAGAACTATGAAAAGTTCAATTAGATAACAAGGGAAATACAAAACTTTATCTTTAAGATGTCAAAATTATTGCTAGCACTCAACTAAAAATTAATCTGGAGAAAATAGAAAACAAATTACAGAAAAGTTTCTCATTATTTAGAACTAAGATTGTAAATCAAGTAACTAGAAGAGTAATTACAAGAGTGTGCTTATAAGTCCTTCATGACGTGCAACTATTTAACCTTTGATAACAACAAGAGATCGGTAGAGACACATGAGTGTTGAAGTCAAATGAAAGCTGTCTTGGACATTTATAAGTACATGTAAACAATTAAATCTAATTTGCAGTATATTCATCTCAATCAAAAAGATTACATTGGTGAGAATAAAGGACTAGTATCAACTATCTTTAGGCCATATGAATTAAGAAACTCAAGCTTATACCATACATTCATAAGTATAATGACTAACTAGAGACAAAAGACAATAGTTGACATCATTAAGAATCCTATGATAAGCTTGAATGGTAATTTTATTCCTATTGACTTGATACATATGAAAACCCAAAGAATTTGAGGTAGACAAAGGAATTGACTAGCAAACTTTTAACTAAGTATAAGCCACGTCTGACAGAAGAATGGTATAACTTAGATTGCCTAAAAAAATGATAGTATCTGATGGCTAAGCAAAAAACATTATCACTATAACCCAGGTCCATAATCTTTTAAGAAAATGATTTTTTCTAGCATATGTCATGAACAATATAAAGAAACAGAACGTTTGAAGCATTTTTAAAACAAGATATGATCACTATGAATTATTGGTGATCTACTCGAATTCACCATTGCATCAAGGATATTCATGGATTCATGGAACATATGATAACGTTTATAAACACTATTTGGATATATTCATTATTGTTTTTCAAGGACATTCTGATATATTCAAAAGACTGAAGAAACCACGAGGATCATGTTAGATAAATTCTAGAATTACGTAAGAAAGGACAACCTTGCTCCAGATTCTAGGAATATAAATTTTAGATACGTAAAGTTTAATTCTTAGGCCATATGTTTAATGAGAAAGACAAACAAGTAATAACATGTAATATGATTTAAGAATTATTATTTGTATTCAGAAATCAAAGATCAATCACAAGGCGTGCTGGGAATTTTTTTTATCTACTTAAGGATTATGGTGAAATATTAGAAATTGTCTAACTAGATACAAGAGTCTTAAATCTCGTAATGGAAATGAAAGGTAACCAATAGACTTAGTTAATTCATGATTAAACTATGGATATGACATCATCTAGCTAGTGGATGATAGGCTTACCAAATTAGTACACGCTCTACCTATCTATCAAACTATAAGATAAAAATATTAGTCAAACTCTATTAGTCTCACATTAAGATGTGCCTATCTTGACTATATCTGATAGAGTTTATCGTTTTACTTCAACAATTATAATAGGGTTTCCAAAAGAAGCTAAGAACTCGAGTAAACTAGAGAACCTTATGTCTTTTAAAAAAAAAACTACCGAGGCATAATAGTAGTAGACTTTCCTTGAGTATTAAAACCCTAAGCAATATAATATAGAAATATATTAGAGCTCGCATAATAAGAGTTTGATATGATTTGATCACTTTTGTGATAAAGGAAATTCTAAGAAATAAAGATATGGTGATTGAAAAAAAACGAGTTATTAATCATATAATATAGGAATCTTACCTCAAAAGATAATTTTACTAGTAATAGTCTAGTGATAGTCAGAAAAGAGTCCTAGAAGACTGAGGATTGGTAGAAGAAATGAAAGTCAAATATCCTCAACTCTTCGGGTAACTATCGAATTTTGAGGACGAAATTCTTTTAAGGGGGAAGAATGTAACATCCCGAGTTCCAGGGTTACATGTAATAGTTAAAGTAAAACAAATATGAACTTTACATTTTATATATTGTTAAACGAGTAAGTAATGAGTGAAATGACTATTTTACATTTAAAGCTTTAGACGAGTTTTAGTGTCGTAAGAGACCGTTTAAATATATATATGAATATAATAATATATTATATTTAAATGTGCTTCGTTTTTAACGAAACTTGAGTTGACTCGTAGAGAATAATAAGATCGTCTCAATGACATATTTGAAATTTTATAAGACGTTATAGTTAAAAAGTTACAAGAGAAAAATAAAAGAAGCAGCTTAATTAATTATAATGATATAATAATAATATTATTAAAAAAATAATTAAGCTAACAGGCAGGCACGTCAATTTTGCTCCCACATCGCCAGCTTAAATCTTTCACCTGTGTGTCTGCTTGCTTATAAATATAGACCTTAGGCTTGTATTTAGATATAAGTTTTCTTGGGAACGCTCTAATATAAAGAGAATTCTGAGTAATCGATACCCCATTGGGTATTATGATTAGTCATTTTTGGAGCTCGGGTAGGAGCGTGAGTAGGGAGTCTACGTCAAATTGTCGTAGATAGTTTAAGGTATGTTCTCGTTTAAGTTTATGTCAAGTTAATTATTACTTAGTTTAGATTATTATTATTATTAGTAGTAGTAGTTTTAATATTATTACTATTATTATTTTTAGGCGTTAGGGTTATTGTTATGGGTGGGTATTGAGTAACCTAGCCTTAGTTAGGAATGGACTGATCACCCATGCTTAAACAAGGTAGCGTAAACCAATATCCAACCATTACAATAACTAGTTAGTTGTATCATTACCTAACCTAGGATTATTTAAACTGTATCAGGACCCAGAGATATTACCAGTTTGTACTAGGAAATGTTATCAACTGTTGGGCAACTGCTAAACAGGTGAGTTCCTCTGAATTATTTTTTAAAACAAGATGTGATGTTCTGATAACTGGCAATAATTGAAGAATTGACTATCAATAGCATCTGTGATATGTGGCAATGTTTGATAGGATGTTTGAGGGCTGCTTGTATGATTGTGCTTTAGCCAGTGGAGTGTGTATACATAGTCTGGTTATGTGAATTTATATTGTACTTACTCTGGTCCTATCTGTTTGCCATGGTTGTATCTGCTTGATGCAGTAGTCAATATTAATATGTTTTGAACCTTGAAGAATGCTATGTTCATGAACTCACAAGCTTTATGCTGAGTCCCAAATGTTTTTTTATTTTATGGACACATATCCTAGGTGCCAAGAGATTGCAGAAATTGGAGATTACAGACTAGTTTACGAGGAAATAGAGGTCTAGAGCGCTACTGAATATTTGGATCTCTAATATAGTTAAACTGATGTAATGGTATTATCTAGCATGACAAATATAATATATATTTTGATGTTTAATCAAAGTTAGACTTTCGTTGTGAACTCTATTATTACTATGTATTCTGTATATCCGATGCGTAACGCTCCCTGGGATAGCCCGGGAGGCGGGCGTTACAATAAAAGATAATGATTAATGCATATAATAAATGATGTAAACTATATGACGCTATTAACTGATATTTGACATAATAAATGTATAAATTACAATGAGTTAACGTATATGACACAATAACCAAAATACCACACTCTTTAAAACAATAAAAGGACACGTGTAAGCTCACAATTATTTTTTAACTTTTTAGATTAAATCTCCTTTTTAGTATAACACTACTCTAAAAACAATTATAGTGTTTATTACACAATTTTTTTTCCCACAAGGATATAAAAGTATGGATTAAGAGAAGAACATATGTTAAGTTGACCAATATTTTTATTATAAATTTAGAAGCATGTTTGAAAGTTGAAAACATAATTAAACTATAATGATAAAAAACGGTAAATACTTATCAAATGATCCATATCGATAAATAATTTTTCCTTAAACACTTTTTTGGGAGAAAAACTTAATAAGAGTTTTAGAATTCACTCCTATCATAAATAAAATGATACTAATATCTACAAATGGTCTTGATTAAATAAAATGCCGATTTAATCGCTAAGAAAATATGTTTTCATAACGAGCAATTTTCTAATATGTACTTTTGATCAAGCTTAATCTAACATACTACTTTATTATAAAGAGGGTGAGATTATTCTACAAAGTGTATTTTTGCTACAAAGTGTGAGAAGACACAATGAGCCTAAAAAAATCACAAAAAAATTAATATCTCACAATATAAATCAAATTTTAAAAAAGTACTTCGGAGTCTTTATTCCACTCGTTGTCCTCTTTCAAAAAAAAAATAAAAAAAATAATTTTTTTTCATTGTGTATTTATATGACACAATGATATCATTGTGTCTTTTATATTGACACAATGACGTCATTGTGTCTTTCATAAATGACACAATAAAAAAACGTTAATTTTTTATTTTTTTTAATTTTTCGTTTATTTTTTTTTCTTAGTGAGGATGACTAGGGGAACAAAAGCTCTGAATTACTTTTTTGAAATTCGATTTAGATTGTGAGATATAATTTTTTTGTGTCTTTTTTGACTCATTGTGTCTTCTCACACTTTGTAGCAAAAATACACTTTGTATTTAAACCCTTTTCTTATAAAGATTCAATATCGAAGACTAAAACAAAAGAAAGTAAAAGAAAAAGTGAGTTGGTGTGAGCATTAACACATATATTCCTAAACACCTACTTCGGAACATCAATACCATCATAGTGAGAAGAACAAATGATCACTATCAATTAGTGAGGCAGGTAGAAATAATCACCACCTTATTAATGGTATGTGACAATGATCTTTATAGAATAGAAAGTAGTTGATAATAAAGAGAACAAGAAAGGAAAAACAATTGATATAAATTATGCATTGATGTGTCAATATTATGAATTAATCTAATCCATTTCTATAACTACAACAAATAAATGCATATGTATTCGAACCTAAAGAAGTAATGACTACATGATAACGACATTTTAAATAGCATGTAAGCCTGCCTAAACATCAAAAAATAGTAACCTTATAATTAATTAATGAAAAGCAACATAATCAGCTTAATAATTGAAAGGTAACAGTTGACGATATGTACAAACACACGTCACAATAACCTAACAAGTAGTCAAGTAATGGAAAAAAAAGACAAATAAACGTACATATCTCTACCTATATTTTTACTTGTAAGAAATCATAAGTCTAGACTATGTAAACACAAAATATGACTTATTAGAAAAAGTTGGATACCTAGAAACCAAATGGACTGAAAAAAAGAACTATAGAATCAAACATACAAACTCATGACTTTTCTAATGGAAATACAACGATGGAAAGACTCTAAGAAGAACAACATGTAAACCCTCAAAAACATGTTAAATACACCGCAAAAGAATTTTAGAGAGAAGTCGGAGAACACGTTAGCGAGTGGTAGAATTAGCTAAGGTTATATAACCCTGCTGAGGTTGGATCATGAATTGTGACCTAAGTATTCAGTCATAATATACTTGAGCCGATTAGTTCAACAATAGCCGAATAGTAACTCAAATCAACCCAACATCATATACTTAACATGTAATTAGTTTAATAGTAGCCTAGCGGTAACTCGGAATCAACGCAAGAGTTCAGTGGTAATAAGTCAAAGAATAATAAGCTAAATTGATTAAAAAGACAGAGACAATGCATTAGAATACTTGGTATATCTATAAAAAAATCCCGCCCCTACTAAGTGCGAGTTCTTGGACTTCGTTGATCGAAAATGCAATTTTCAAGATTCTAGTTGATTTGTTTGTTTTCTAGAACACGCCCATGGTGGGACGGGTTCTCAAAAGTCAAACAACTGCCATCAATTTTCAAGCATCGTTCATAGATCTTCAAATAATATATGATAACACGCCCCTGTCATGAACGAGTTCTCAAAAAGCACACTTTCATTGTCATTCTTCCGACACCACGTGAACCATCACCATCAATTTGAATATTATATTGCATGCATGTTTCAACCACCCCACACGGACCACCAACAAATAAAATTTTAACAACTAAATTAAAGGAAACAAATTCAAAAATGCTATCCTACTTACTCACAAGAGGCTCATTTTCAATAAGGTGAATTACGGATTCATCATTAGATGGAAAAGGATTGGGTATATCCGTAGAAGAAACATTTTCAGTGTTATTTGACGGAGAGAGGGGATCATGTAACTCATAGAAGAAAGCATCACCACTGTATTATCCATATTCATTTTGTATGTTAATGAGATCTGGAACCTAATGAGCATCTTCCTCTACAACGTACCCAACACAATTGTGTTTCATTCTTGCAGACAAGTTAAGTTTTTTCACAAAATTTCTAACCATATTTCACTATAATCCCCAGCATTCATAAGAAAGATTATCGCTCTCTTAGGAAGCACGGTAACTCCACCAAACTGCCATCAAATAGAGTCAAACGTACTCCTATATATCCTAACGATGAATATGGATGCCAAATGTTTTATTGTAGTCACTTTCATAATCAAGAATTTGTCCATCCTAAATAGTAAGATTTATAAACCAAGCATCCATATATACATGTTTTTTATCTACTAATAATTACATAGCATCATTTTTGGAAGCAAAAATAATTAAAATACACATACGTCCTACATACTTAACCTTGGCACCACATATGTACGTTCAAAGAAGATAAATTGTTTTACATGGACTTTTGTAACGCCCCAAATTCTTGGAGAAATAAAGTGATTTTTTATGTTTGGGGTAGAAAAACTAATTAAAGGTAACAAAAAGATTAAAATGGGTTCAAAAGGGGTTAAACCCGAAAACCCTACTATACAACGAAGGAAAGCAATTGTCCCCTCTCTTTCTGTGTTTCAAAGCTGTTAAAAAAAGAAAGAGAAGGAGATAACGAGAAGTAGTGAGAGAGTGTAAAGGAAGTTTGGAAATTTGCCACAAGCAAGAAGGAGGTAATGAAGCCTCGTCGGAATTCATATTCTCTTGCTAGTATGTTGTGTTTAGAATAATAAATATTGAATCTTGAAATTTGTTATCATTGTTTTAGAGAGAGAAGGTGACTTTGAGAGATAAAAGATCTTATCAAGAAAAAGGTAAGTGATCCATGTTCCAAACATGGATCTATGCACGAGATTGTAATATTACATCGTTTAGAGTAGATTAATTTGAGTATTAAATTTTAAATCTTTGAATGTTATAAAGTGTTGAAGTGGGTGACGCCATTTGTAGCATTGTTCTAGCTTCAAAAGGTGAGTTTATGTCCCTACTTCTTAATGTTTTCTCGATGTTTTCGAGCATGATGTGCAAACACGAGGTATGTTTTCACATGCTTTCCTCCATAACTAAGTAAAATCTCCACATCTAATCACCTTCCCCGTATCTGACCCTATACCTCTCATATGAGAATAAACGTACCTTTACATATGAGCAATGTAGACATCAGTGAGTCATGTTGTTAAACCTAACAAAAGCAAAGAAATTCCCCAACCTATCTCTCTTATTAGCGACGTATACATCAATGAGTGTGCGAGCCATAATCCTTGGACGCCGCCCATAGCATTACGACTAAGATGCCACCCAGTCTAACTAGTACACATGGAAATGGTTCCAAGTGGCACAACCAGAGCGGTTCTACGACTAATCCTTGTTTTGACTTGTTCGGCCGGTTCGTTCAAGTCTTTGGTTCTAAAATCGCTGGTCCAATACTCATAACATATTGTTGATATCTTTCGTAAACGACCAACCACTTCTTGATTACTCTTAACATGGTTCCAACCGCAAATCACTTCGTATCCTTAGCTTATGGAAGCGTATTCATTTACATAACACTAATGAACCTAGATGATACTAAATTATAAGTTGCAATCTATAGACACTTCAATTACAATTCCTTAAATCAACTAAATTTATAACCTCTAATAAAACAATATTTTTTTCACTTGTTATTCTTTTAACTCATATTTTTGCCACTTGTTCTTTTTCTAAACATCTACATTTTGAGTAATTTAAATAATTATACAAATTTCTTTCTCTTATTAAAAATTAATTTTATTAATTACTATGTTTCTCTCTCTTATCTGTTTTTCTTAAATCAAACTATCTTTTTTTAAAATAAATTTTATGAAGGAACTAAAAATAACATCTTTTAATTAAAATCTAAATAACAAAAAATTAAAGTTTTATATAATATGAAATTTTCTAAAAAATTAAACATTTTTTAAACAAAATATTCTAAAACCATTTTCTTTTTAAAACAAATATAAACAGGTGAAATATTTTAAAAACAGTTGTTGGTACACATGTCCCTAGGTCTAGTCTAGTGAGCTTCAATGTAATAGACTTTTATCTTGTAACACATATGTAATGTTTTATCAATGAAATGAAAAACTTTTCTATGAATGTTTATTGGTTGTGTAATATCATATCTATTAATATTATTCATTGTTACACGCATATATGAACATGTTATATAGGTTTACAGCTGTTAGACATAGTTCGAAATCATTAAATGTTCACGAATGTGTTTAACTAAGTATTCTGATTCAGTCGCACGACTGGACCATGCGAATGGGCCAATCACACGACTGAACCAGGTGATTGAGTCAATCGCACGACTGAACCAGGTGACTGAGTCAATCACACGATTGAGTCATAAGACTGACTTAGTCGTACGAATGAACCAATCGTATGACTCAGTCGAGTCACCTGACTCAGTCGTACGAATGAAAGCTGTAACCTATAAATACCACTTAATCCGTGGAAAAACGAGACACTTCGATAATTCACAACCCTAGCTGTCTCAGTTCGTCCAGAACGTCCCTTCCAAGTTCATAGAGCGTTTCAGATCATTCCTACTTCATTCTTAACGTTATCAAATCGTTAGGTTTGATCCGGATTACGTTCTCCCTGATTGGATAGCCAATCAAATAGAATTCCGCGCTATTTGATTCGGTTTCACGTAAAATCAGTTAGTACTCCATACGTACACAGTCCTAACAACAGTCTTATTAAAACAATCAGAATAATTACAAATCATATTTTTTTAAAAACAAGATTTTTATAAAAAAAATCCTAAAACAAATTTTTAAAAATAAAACTATTTACATAAGAGAGTTAATAAATGGTATAATTATTTTATTTCTTGAACTATTACCTATATATAGTTTTAGTTATATTTTATAATATAATATTATACTGTAACTATTCATGATTATTTTACATATATATTTTATATTAAAATTTAATCCGTTTATTGAATGAGTGCTTAGCCTATCTATCTATCTATAAAAAATTAAAATAAGCGTGAAAGAATTGTAGATCTCATTATACTTACTTTCTCATTTCTCTATATTATTAATAATATTATTGAATATTAATAATATTATTATTACCATTTTTAAATTACAAATATATAATTTAATAAATTAAAAACCTATTTTTTTATTAAAAACACACTTTTTAAAAACAAAAATTTTATAAAATATAGAATACAATGAAATTCTAAAAAAAAATCATTTTTCTTAAAACAATATATTTAAAATCACAATTTTTTTATAATATAAAATTTTAAGAAAGATACATTATTGTTTATTTACTTAAAGTAATTATTTATATGTACTTATAATCATATTTTATCTTCAAGCATTATTTTATAATTCATAAATTTTTATTAATAATTATTTAACATTTTATTTGTTTAATTCGTATATTACACGAGGACTAACCTAGTATTTAAAATATTCTTTGGTCTGTTAGTAATAATAAAAGTTTCAATTAATGGATGAGTTAAGTTCCATTTAAAAGTGTTGAAAGCATTGGAATTCTCTACTGTTTTCTCCTTACCTTTAACTATCCATCAAGAAGTCTTGATGAGTCACCACTTCTCCTATCTAACAAAAGCAGCAACAATATTTCATAAACTTTTAGCGATCACTTGTCGACATGTACACGTTTGTTGCGACCAACGCACATCATTTTATCACATATCTTTCTGTTTTCTCACAAATATTCAATTATGAATTAAGCAGATACCGATGGCACTTAAGTTAAAGTTAAAAGAAGACAAAGACTAAAGATACAAGATTTTAAAGACAACCATCTAAAGTAAAAAAAAATCTATTTATTTTAAACTAAGCTCAACTCGCAAGCAAAGCCACATGTTAATTTCATAGTAGTTTCATAGGAATAATAAACTGTGGTTCCTAGGTTCATACTATACCTATTAGTTTTGATGGCAACTTTCTCTACGTGGACCACTCGAGATATTATAAGACATAGTTTTGAGGTTTAGGTTTTTAATTTTTACATTATTAATCTTTTGAAATTAATTTTGACATATTTTGTTCTCCTTTTTGAACTTACAAAATATAACGTTTTCTTAAATATCGGATGTATAAAATGAAAAATAATTTATAAATAAAAAAATCAGAACACAAAAATGTTTCCTTCTTTCATAAAAAATAAAAAAGATAATAAAAAAATTTCTAGTTTTTTTACGAAATTCATTTTACACATATGTAATACTAGATTTACACATGTGTAAATCAACTATTACACAACCAGATTTACACAACTATTACACATGTGTAAATCAACTATTACACAACCAGATTTGCACACATGTGTAAATCTGGTATTACACATGTGTATAATCAGATTTACATATTTGTAAATAATGGGTGGATGATTTTTTCAAAAAAAAGTATCAATATGGTAGCGTTGGAAATGTAAAAAATATTGAAATTAATGTGAACTTTTTGAAAAAATAATATAGTGAAAAAAAGTTATGAACGTTTAAAAAAAGGTAGAAATAGCATGTGACTTACATGTGAATAAATTGTGTGGCTTATATTGGTTCTTAGAGTTTTCATAAAAAAGTTGGTTCTCAAAATAACCCTACCATGTAGGCTATTTCTAGGTCTATTATAGATCGAAAGGTCTAATAATTAAACCTCATAACCTTCCTAAATGCCTTGTCATCTCCACTTGTTAAAATCTAACCTTATGGTGATCAGCTCAATTATACGGACCATAAGAAAAATTGTCTACAATTCGTAATCTTTACCATTACATTACGGATCGCAAGAAAGGTTTTTGTGGTTCTTAAGCTTGCTTCTCGCATGCATTTCTTCGAGTGCTTTTTATTGATTGGTTATGGGTTTTGTAATTCTATCCATAGCCTAAATTATACTACTTTGTGGTGTCTAAAGTCTCCTCCCTTATTTTGTTTTCATTCTCAAAAAATGTATATTCATTATAAAATTGAGGTTAATATATCCTCATCTCATCTTTTAACTCTCACGTGGCGTCGAAACCTTTCTTTTGTTTCCATTACACTTTTACTTAATTGATTTCTTTGTTTCGTAGCCTTTTGAATTTATGGGTAAGTATCACTATCAGTTGCTCCACATAATTAAACTTATCATTACTCGTAATATCACTCAAGGGGAGGTTAGACGTTTCACCCGCAAATACACTTACATGAGTGAGATACATGGAGCGTGTTATGTATTCCACTTAACTCTAGTGGTAACTCTAATCGATATGCCACGCTCCCAACACATACAATAATCAACAATGGATCAATTAGTCGTTGGTGTAGCTTCAACATGTGTGGAAATATATTACTCATTTCAATGGATAGACCTTCAATTTGTGGATGCGATGCGATGCTAGTTTAATCTAGTTCCTAATTCTCATAGAATTTTCTCTAAAATAAAAAAATGAACCAAGTATCACCATATGATACAATCATTACTACTACTTTGTTCCTTGGTACTATTTCTCTCATTTACTTTTTAGCCATACATCTAGAGGAATAAGCTTCTATTATGGGGAAAATAAACACTTTCTGTCAAATGATCAATAACTATTGAGATCATATCATAACGTTTTGTTATATTTGGTAATTTTGTCATTAGACCCTTTGTGATATGTTCTCATTTCCTTTTGGAAATTTCTAATGGTTGGATCTTTCAAAAGGATTTTTGATGCTCATCCTTAACTTGTGGACATGTTAAACACTTCTCAATGTATTTAACAATGCCCTACTTTATTCCTATCCAGTTATAGTCTCTTTTTAGATCTTGGAACATTTTGGTTTCACCATGATGAGTAGAATATATAGACTTATGAGCATCCTTTGAAAGTAATATTTTAACTTCGCATGTATTCAAAATCCACACATGTCCGAATTTTATCTTAATTCCTTTTGTATCATCCTCCATATCTTTTGCTTGACTATGATTCTCTCATGCTATGATTTCTCTTTTAGTGCTTGGTTTTGAGCATTATTTATAAAGTTTATTAGATTTTAAGTCATAATGCCATTGATTTCATTTTTATTGGTGTGCAGTTTCCCTTGTGATTCAATGCGTTTCTTATGACAATTGTTTTTTCAAAATGATAATGTATTTCACACCTATAGTCCTTAATCAACTATAATAAATTTCAAGCCTTTTTTCTCATATTCATATATTTCTGATTAAAAGTACAAACTTTTATGATTAGAATAGATAGTATAGTTTACCCACACAAATAATGTCTTTAGAGTTTAAGAAAATATACTAATGCTACCAACTTCAAATCACGAGTTGTGTAATTCATTTCATGTGGTTTAAGTTGCATTGATGCATATGCTATGACCTTCCCTTGTTGCAAAACATGCAACCAAGGACAAATCTCGAAGCACTTTAGTATAAGACTAAAATCTCCAGTTTGTCCATCAAGGATAGCACTTGATCGTGAGTTAACTCTTTTTTTAATGTTCGAAAAACTTGCTCTTGTTCTTTGCCCCATATAAACATACTATATTTGTTGGTCAACTTTGTTAATAGCAAGACTATCTTAGAGAAGTCTTGAAAAAATCTCTTATACTAGCCTGCATGACCAAGAAAAGTTCAAACCTTGATAGAAGTCTTAGGAAGTTCCCGCTTCATTACAAAGTTAATCTTAAATGGATCAACCATGACCCTATCCGTATTTAATACATGCTCTATAAATTACACTTCTCATACCCAAAATGCACACTTTGAGAAATTTGTGTACAACATATCCTTTCATAATGTTTCTAACACCTTACGTAATGAGTGGCATGCTCTCCCTTATTTTTAGAGTAGAAAAGGATATCATCAATAAAGATAATCACTGAATGATCTAGCATCGGTTTACACCCTCGGTGAACGAGATTCATAAATGTTGTAGGATCATTAACTAACCCAAAGGACACTAAAAAGAACTAGTTGTGATTTTAAGCCTTGCCCCATCTAAACCATAAATTCAAAGACTAGTAGGCAATGATTATGAAAATGTGTCAATATTCATTGTTTTGACATGACAATCATGTTCGTAGCCAGACCGAACTTCAATTTCTAAACCTTTTAAAATCATATAGAGGTAATCGCAAATGATTGGTTGATGGTGCGTATAAGTTGTATGTTTTTTCCTACTATTGGTTGTGATGATGGGCTTTGCCTCATTTGAATCATGAGTTCAAAGATGGGAAGACGATGATGATAAAAAATACGTTAATGTTAATTGTTTTGAGATGGCGATCGTGTTATTTGTAGCCATAATGAACTACAATTTCTGACCCTTACAAGATCATATAGAGATAATTATAGACGTCTATTAATTATGAGTACACATTATGGTCCGACACGTCCTTACGTATTATACATGCATCCGAAGCTTACAGTTATGAATAGTTATGTTATTTTCATTGTCTACATGTGTTTATCTCATGTGCCTCACGCCTCTTATGTGGTGTCTCTCCTGTCCATCCATTCTATAACCTTGGCTCATTAACTCTGTATATAATTTTGAAGCGATGAGGAATAATATACTTTTGTTGTTTTCACTTTGAACACCATACTTTCTTGGGTTTTTTCACCGCTTCAGTGTGGCTCTTAATATACCACCACAAGTGCCATTGTTCTTTTACTGTTTTTCTCACCTTTAGAGAGAGAAACATGTATAGAGTATGTAGAAGATAAATCAAGGCTCGGCAAAACATCCTGTGCGAAAGCCTCTTCCACGCGAAATACAGCAGT
>BJCN01311037.1:0-13078 GCA_018326445.1 Flaveria brownii
TTACTTTTGAAAGGATATGATTATATTTGAACTACTAAATGAACTCCATAAAATGTTATACTTATTTTTCTAGTAAGTTAAAATGCATATATATATATGATAAAAATCCCATATTTTATTTTGTATATTTGATTAATTAAAACTCTAGTATAAAATGACACTTAAAAACACAGAAATCAATAAACCGACTTTAATTCACAAAATGATATATAATCACATTTGAACTTATAATTATGAAAAAATATGCTCATTTCATAATAGGTATTTATGTTTATACACTATTTATTTTAAATCCAAGTTCATAATCAAAAATTGCTAACGGTTCCTAAAACATACAAAACCATAAATTTGAATCAGTTTACTTTTTAATCAATAAATTAAAAGTAAAACATATTTTATATAGCACTTAACTCGTCACTTGGTTTAACAACTTATTCATGGAAATGTACGCCTTAATTGCACACCGTATGTATATGTAGGAACTGTCTCAGTTTAAATGCAATCCCTCTTGTCTCACGTGATCCGTATCAGAAAGTGAGTTTTCGTAGCCCCTTTTTACTTTTACTTACTTTGGGTTAGAAACATGCTACTTAACGACTTTACATGAATCAGTACTATTATGTCTTATGGTTATACATATTTTGGTGATGAATGTTTATTTATTGGGTTGGACTTACAAAGACCTCGCTATCTTACACAACTATTTAACTCCGGGATGGAGCCACAAGTTTAATATAGATAGTACTATCGGGACTGACAATCCCCATTCTCTCGACTGATTGGAACGCGTAAATCCACAGTCAACGATATTGAATAATTATTACCACGCAGACTATAACTTGACTATTATTTCCATACTTGAAATAAGTATCGAACGAGGCATGCAGTCAAAGGCTTAGTTGTGGACTCATAAATACATTTATCCTTACTTGTGTTATGGCTACTTTACATGATGAGTTTTTGATTCATACTTGACTACTTACTTTACAATTACTTATCGAGCCTCAAAATCTACGAGCTCACCAACATTATTGTTGACCCATTTTTAACATGTTTTTCAAGAAACAATCACGGTTAGCGTTTTAGACTTCACTTAAGTATGGCACGCCTAGGGCATAACTGAAGATTATTTTGTATAAGCTTAGGATGCTAGGCTCAAAATTTTGAATCTTTAAAAACTTTTACCCTAATACTTTGTTGCCTAAGTTTATTTTAAATGCATGAATGAATTTTAATTTACTTAAGTACCACATGTTCAAAATATCCGATTACGTCACCTCCTTGTGATTCCGCCGCCGGCAAGGGGTGTGACAATAACCATGTAATGAGCAAAGAAACTCCATGAGCAATTCATGTAAATTTAGGAGGTGTTTGAGAGTGTTCTTTATTAGGTTTTAACTTTTAAGGGGGAATCAACATTTTGTTCAACATAATGCCAAGCAACAGATTAGAAGCAATCAACAAAAACAAAGCTAAACTGCATTTTCATCTAAACCAACAATAATAAGTGTAACGTCATGTAATTTCATACCATAGTCCAAAACTAATATGTTAGTGCATGGCAAATTAGCTAAGAGGAAATCTACCAAAGATGAGACCAAATAAACCCAAAGGAAATTAAGTTACAGTAACATATAAATCAAGAAACATGAGAGTAGCAACATCTCTCAGTCGCACCTGAGAGTAGGATTCACCAATTAAAACCGGTCGATGGATGAAAGCGACGAAACATGGGCGCCAGCATGCATCAAATAGTGAAGCGCAGTACAAGCATAAAGACAAAGTAATCAATCCTAAACACAACCTAATTCCCACCAAAACATGAAACAGAAGAGCAGCACATGAGCGACACCTGAGAAAGAAGGATTCTAGCGGCAACTGCGATTCTGATTAAAGGCAGTCGATCGGTGTATGAAATCAGCCCAAATTAAAAGTCATTGGGTGTATGATATCAACCATATTATGCACCCCTGATTGAGAGTAACACATGTGAGAGTACAGTTACACCCAAATGACAAGGAGGATTGAAAGTGAAGAAGAGCATAAATTAACTAATGAAATCGAGAACCATGGACACGACGTTCGACCTTATCTTCGTTCCCACTATAAGTAAAGGTGTGGGAGAGGGGTAATCTGTAAGCAGATACAACAATGTCGGTTTCATCCCACGTTATCTAATATCTTGATTCGAGTTGTTGAACATTGGTATGATCGAGTTGGTGGAAGCAACCAATCAATATATTAACTAAATTCAAGATAGAACTATAAGAAGAGCGAGTTCAACCGACTCTAAATCTGGTTGATATAAATTTATATTAATATATTATATTTATATATTTTAAGTCATTAATTATTATCTTAAAAATATACAACGCTGGTGATGGGCAAATGAAACCACCAATGTAGGTATAATTAAAATGACATTCAAGGAATACGATAAAAAGGTTTCTTCACATGGCTACACGAGATGTTGTAACAGACAATCTAAGAAAACTCGTTTCTTCGTAGGTTCGTAGTTTGAAAAACAATCATAAAAAAGAACAAAAACACCCGGTTGGGCAACTATACGACATTTTATTAATTTTCACTAAATTTATTTTAAGTTATCAATTATTAGCTTATCATATATACATATATACCCAATCATAGGCTAATAGAACCATTAATTAATGCAGATATAATGAAAATGACATTGAAGAAATACGATAAAGCATATGAAAAGAAAGGTTACTTCGCATGGCAAAATGAGATGTTGTAAAAGACAATTTGAGATGTGAACTTGTTCCGTTCATGGGTTCATAGTTTGAAAAAATCACAAATAATAACAAATACATCGAGACAGACAACTATACAAGTTCGTTCAATATAAGGTTTTACTAGCAACAATGCCAAACTCAACGAAGACACAATTAACAAGGCAGTAATGAAAATAAAAGAAAGTGGCAAAGTCATTTAGTGATAGAAAAACTTTTGTTTGATATTGTTGCCAAATAAAAGGGATTAAGTAACAAGAAAAATAAGAAAAATAAATTATTCAAAACATGGCGGTGGAAATAAATACTAAAAATGAAATGGTGATGACTATGATTCAAGAAGAACAAAACTACCGGGATATCAAGACGTTTATCATGGCGGTGTTTTCGAACCGTCTTGTGAATCTTCAACATATAAGTGAAATAGCCATGAAGGGTGGTTGGTCTTGTAAGTTTTAGGTTTTATATTTTATTTCATAATTTTAGGTACTTTTCTGATTTTGTACATTTGGGGTTTTTAAGTTTTTCTTACAAATTTTAGTTATTTTAATCTTACGTTTAGTTATGGATTTTATTTTTAAGATAATGAAATTATGTATTTATTATTTTAATTATATAATTTTATTTATAGTTAAAAGATGTTAGGGAAGTAGATGGTCAAAAATATGTGCCACGAACCTTTATAGTAACAGATGGTTCAAATGATATAATAACTTTAAATTAGGCGGTATTGAGGGTCCGAGTGGGTTAAGAAAGTTATGTTCCCTCGAGCCTTATAGAATATAGAACATATCTTTTTTCTAGATTAGGTCAAGTGGGTACTTATGAATGTTATTCTAAGTCTATTAAGGTCTGTCTTAGTCCTAGTTTATGTGTAACACCCCGAGTTTTCTAAAGAAAAGTAAAGTTCTCGCGTGAAAAGAGGTTCTCGTGGAAATAAAGGTTCACGCGCGAGAACACCTGCAATAGAAAGGAGACTCTATAAACAGGCCAGGACACCCATTTGCCTCCGCATCACACGAAAAGTTCATCTGAGGTGTTTAGAGAAAGAGAAAGTGGTGCAAGGTGGTGTTTATGTTATGTATTCGATGACATTCAATGTATTTACACATTTATAAATGTTTTGTAATGATATTAGTGCATGATTATGTAGCTCCTTCTCGAAAAGCTCTCGGTTTGGTGTTGTTTTGTGCAAATATCATAAGGTGAGTTCTAAACCTCTCCTTTTACATGTTTTTCATGATTTGGGGCTAATATGCATACCTTAATAGATGTTTTGATAAAGTATAATAGTATAGATTGTTATAGTATGTGTGGGCGTTAAATAGTTCAAGAATCGCTAACTTGGGGATGAGGTTTCGAACAAATGCATAGTTCTCGGGCGACAAGCCTTGTTCTCGTACGACAAGCATAGCTCTCGCCTAAGATAATTACCATGCATAGTTTTCGCGTGAAGAATGAAACTTGGGAGGCAAGTTACCACGACCTAGATAGTTATCGTGTGAGGAGTTCCCGCGCGAGATATAGTGTTCGCATAGTGAAGTTCTCGCACGAACTTCAGTTGTCACATAGTAAGTTATCACGCAAATGGTAGCTCTCGTATAGATGTAATTCCATAGTTTCACAGCTAGATGCTTGTATAGATGCCCTTGTATAGTGTGTGATAAAGAGAGTATACATAAAGAATTTATAGCTAAAGAAAAAAATAAAGATATACGCATTATAATTAAAGAATAAAGAAACATAGTAAAGTTCACATGTGAAACATTAAAGCACTTGAATAAAAATACAAGAATAGTTACTTAGTTAAAGCACAGATGTGAAAACGTTTAAGTATGCTAAATAAGTATTGCTAGCATAGAGGTCTTGACGTCTTTCTAGCCTTATCACAGAAGTCTTGCATGTGTTGTAACCCAGACAGGAGTCTTGCGTAATGGCAAGTGACAGAAGTCTTGCATGTGTTGCAAGCCAGACATGAGTCTTGCATAATGGCAAGTAACAGTAAAGTCTCGTGTTTTACACGAGAAATGGCTAAATGAGTTCTAATAAAGTAAAGATTAAGTAAAGTTAAAGTGGCTAATAATGAATCGATAAAGTGTTATGTATGGTTATAGTATAAAAATGTATATTTTCGATAAAGTTCGGTTATAGTAACTTGATAAAGTAAACCTGGAGCTCACTCAGCGTCGCTGATTTTTGTATGGATATTATATTGTTAGGTATTCTAAAAGAATAAATTATGAGCTTGGCATGGATTGAAATCTAGCTGGCATATGGTCAAGACCAACATCCTCCCATAGTTGAAAATAGATTGTTAAAGTTATCATAGTTTGATGTAATTATTGAATTATGATAATGTTGTATTTCTGCTGCGTATGTCAATGAAATTTTGAGTTCGGGAACTTGTGTTTCTGATGTCCAAATCTGACTGTGAGATTTTCTGAAAACAAGGCCTTACAAGTTGGCATCAGAGCCATAATTTAAGAGATTTAGACGCTTTGATGTCTAAAATCAATCTGAGAATGGCATCGATTAAAGGATTCCAGTACCAACAGCTTTATGCTAGGTAGGTAAAGTTAAATATTAATGATGATAAAGATTCATAGTGCTTATAGTGCTTGTAGTAGGGTTGAGAAATGATGCGAATCAGGATTGGGAATGTTTAGGACATGAAGAGTAAGGTAAGTAATTAATTACAATTGGTCACTGTCATTAGAAACTTACAGTACTTGACATGATCTGAATTATCGCCTAGAATGATAACGTTGGTTCTCATATCTTGTAGAAGGTTATGGCTGGAAGGAAAAATACTTGAGGAGATGCTCGTGGTGGGGCCAGGTGGGGTGGATCACAGTCACCAAGAATCAAAAGCATACAGCTGATAATGTGTATGTGGACTCTATTCACACTGATAATGAGGAAAACTCTTATTATTCGGAAAAGAGGATTACCTTGGAGTCTGTTGATAGAGAGGCTATTGCTAAAGAAGTCTATAAGATTTTTCATGTGCCCTTGGTCATGATAGAATCTTTAAAAGAAGTGACCAAGGAATGGACGCTGGAGGCGAAGAACAAAGTTAGCAAGATGGCAGTGAGGGTACGGGCAAAGGATCAGGGAAAGATGGTAAAGATGAAGAGGATGTGACTGATGAGGAGTTAGCTAAAGGATGTTCTTATAGTATCTTCAAGGGGTGAAATCCTCTATCCCTAGATGATAAGGGTGGTGCTATGGCCACTCTTCGGTGGGTGTCTGAGATGGAGACAGTGATTGAAATCAACAAGTGTGGAGCTGATCAAGCCGTGAAGTTTGTAGCTCACTCATTTGTGGACGAAGCTATTCATTAGTGGAATACTATCAAGCAAACCAAGGACCCCATGAGTTTAGAAAGCTGAAATGGAATGAATTGAAGGAGCTGGTGATGAGGAAGTTCTGTCCTCAGAATGAGATAGATCGTGTAGAAAGTAAATTCTTGGAATTCAAAGCTGGGAGCCAAACGCACAGGCTGTACACATCTCACTTTACTGAGATGGCCAGGTTGGTGCCTCACCTGGTGAGTACTGAGGAGAGAAGGATGAAGTGCTATTTTCAGGGTGGTTCCTTCGAAGGTCAATACGTATGTGAAAGCGAGCAAGCCGAAGACTTTTGAGTCATTGATGGAATTGAGTTTGATAGATTATGCTGACATGGTTGCCAATGAAACCATTAAGGATGTGAGAAAGAAGAGTTGGTCAGGGGTGTGAAAAGAGAAAGTAATGAGAGGTCTGTTGGTAAGATTAAGAGGACGAAGGTCCAATCGTCCGGTGACTATCGAAGATGTGGGAGGAAGCATGTTGGTGAATGCAGGCTCGGTTCAAGCATGTGTTACAGATGCAGAAAGAAGGGGCATTTCTCCAAGGATTGTCTAATCTGATAAGGTGCTACAACTATGGCAAATAAGGACACTACAACAAAAAATTCAAGGAGGCAAAAGTGGTTGACTCAGCTAATGGAAAAGAGACAGAGAAAGAGAAGAGAACCGGTGACAAGCCAAGGGCCAAGGCTAGTGTTTTCACGATGACAAGGGAGGAAGCTAGAGCTGAACTCGATGTTGTGTCAGGTATTTCCTGGTTAACAACATACTTGCTTCTGTTCTTTTTAATTATGGTGCAAGTAAGAGTTTCATTGGTAATGCTAAATAGATAGATCATATATTCAAAGTAGAATTTGCCATTGGAAAAACTATTAAGATAACTAAGGCCTTAGAGGATTGTAGCATAGAACTGGAAGGTCATAGATTCCCCACTAGGTTGTTTGTAATGACCGTAGGAGGATTCGACGTGGTGTTGGGTATGGATTGGTTAGCCACCTACGAGGATAATATAGTTTGCTAAAGGATGATGATTCAAATAAAAGCGCCTGATGGTAGCCTAGTAACGATCTACGAGATAAAGTCTGCGTATTCCAAAGGTGATATCCATGATAAGTGCAGAAAAGTTTATGAAGTGAGGGTGTGCAGCGTTCTTGGCATACATTAAAGATACTAAAGCTGAAATAGTGAAGTTGACATATGTACCCGTGGTATATGCTTTTCCTAAAGCTGAAATCGATGATCTGTTTGACCAGTTGCAAAGTGCAAGTTGGTTCTCGAGGAGATCTCAGGTCGGGTTATCATCAGCTAAAGGTTAAGGTGCGGGATATCACAATGACAGCGTTTCAGATGCGATATTGGCATTATGAGTTTCTCGTGATATTGTTTGGTCTAACCAATGCTCCTGTAGCATTCATGGACTTGATGAATAGGGGTTTGTCGACCTATGCTCGACAAATCAGTGATAGTGTTCATAGATGATATCTTAATCTATTCAAAGAATGAGGGAGACCACATCGACCTGGATAGATATCGATCTTGATATATTCAAAGAATGAGGGAGACCACATCGACCTGGATAGCTATCGCGTGAGGAGTTCCCGTGCAAGATATAGTGTTCGCATAGTGAAGTTCTTGCACAAACTTAAGTTGTTGCATAGTAAGTTATCGCGCAAATGGTAGCTCTCGTATAGATGTAATTCCATAGTTTCACAGCTAGATGCTTGTATAGATGCCCTTGTATATTGTGTGATAAAGAGAGTATACATAAAGAGTTTATAGCTAAAGAAAAAAAATAAATATATACGTATTATAGTTAAAGAATAAATAAAGTAAAGTTCACATGTGAAACGCTAAAGCACTTGAATAATAATTTAAGAATAGTTAACGATTAAAGCATAACTGTGAAAACATTAAAGTATGCTAAAGAAGTCTTGCAAGCATATAGGTCTTGATGTATTTCAAGCCTCGTACAGAAGTCTTGCATGTGTTGCAAGCCAGAGAGGAGTCTTGCGTAATGGCAAGCGACAGAAGTCTTGCATGTGTTGCAAGCTAGACATAAGTCTTGCGTAATGACAAACGACAGTTAAGTCTCATGCTTTACACGAGCAATGGCTAAATGAGTGTTGTACGAAGTACAAACTCATGATAAAATAAAGATAAAGTAATGATAAAGTAAATATTAAATAAAGTTAAAGTAGCTGATAATGAATCGATAAAGTGTTATATATGGTTATAGTATAAGAATGTATATTTTTGAAAAAGTTCGGTTATAGTAACTTGATAAAGTAAACCTAGAGTTCACTACGTGTCGCTGATTTTTATATGCATATTAGACTGTCAAGTATGCTACAGTAATAAATTATGAGCTTGGCATGGATTGGAAGCAAGGACCTTGTGTAATTATTGAATTATGACAATGTTGTATTGAATTATGACAATGTTCCGTTGCGTATGTTCATGAAATTTTGAGTTCAGGAACTTATGTTTCTGATGTCCAAATTCAATTATGAGGTTGTCTGAAAACAATGCATTACATTATGAAAAAGAAGCTAACCTCATTTGGTAATAGACTTTTTCTCACCCGTCTCTCCAACTTCTTACATTATTTAACAAATGACAACTATCATCATATATCTTATTTTACATACTACTAGTCTTATATGTTTATGCTCATTTCTCTTATATGTGTGCTTACCTTGAGTCTCAGGATGTCAACATTGCTTTGACCTCATTGACCCTCTAACGAGTTTCTTGTTTAACTTGACCATCAAAATGTCTACGCTTCATAAATGACACTACATCACTATGTTAACAGTTTCTAGTCGAAGAAGTCAACCTATTGCACTAAAATTCTAGTAGGCTCTTTCCAATTCAATAGTAGGCTTTTATAAGTGGATTTTTTTAATATCGTGGCTATCCATGGGACTACGGGCAAAACATTTTATCTGACATATTTGTGTTTTTCACGTGTTCTACATGATACTCAAATTGTATTCAAGACTATGGTTTGATAGATCTCAACTCTGATAATTTCTCCAAAGTAATACGTTTAAAAACGCCTTCATGATATGCGATTATTTATCTGTCTTTCTATGAAACATATCATATTTCTAGATAAAAACCACTCCACGTACCCCACCACCATGAACACCGGGCACAACACACCCGATTCTAACTACATCACTAACAATAAACCTTCAAGTCGTTAATGCGTTCTCAAAAGATAGTATACATATGATGGCCAAACAACGATATTCTAGATTTGAGATACCGTCACATTTTGGTTTAAAGGTCCGAAAGACCAAAAGGGTATAATGTATGCTATTTATAGTAAGATCTCACCGGTGTCTTTTCTATTCATAAAAACAATATGATGTTGATATTTATTAGAAACAATTCCAACGGATTTGTTACTGATTATAATGTAATTGTAGAAGAATAATTCTCTAGACAAACTGAGATTCATTAATAGAAAATTTTGTTTATGGGAATTGGATGTTTCTAGAAAGTCGACATACTTATGTACAACTCACCACGAATCAAAATGATGTGCGTGAAATATATGTATCTTTATTACAGATTTCTTCACACAAATTTAGTTAAAAATGGTTTTCACTAAAAATACTAAATCACAGCGTAATAGAAAAGTGTATCTATCAATTAGTAGTATAGCTAAATGTAACAATTTAATATCAATCCGTGGACATAGCTTCTCCCGATACTAAATCTTTGTTACTGTTTAATCGATAAAAACAAGAGATGACTAGCTTATAACTAAAATAAAAATAAATTAACAACTAAACTAATAAATGCAAGGTTTATCAATCAAGGAAGGATATCATTTTAATCTCGAATCCATTTACTTAACAATGATAATAATCATGAACACAAGGGAAAATCACAAACACTCCAGTAATTAGATTTTCGCTAAAGATGTCTAATCATATAATGTCACATCCCGGCGGAAGCGTGAAGCGATTTCTGGATGAGACTTGTTTGTTCAGAACACAATTGATTATAAGAAATTAAATCATAATAATATTAATACATAAAACACATAACTTAATTATATTAATCATAAGTTAAGATTATATCATTACATATAAAGTTAAAATTTGATATAATCCTTATTACAACTTTTAGTTAACTAAACATCTTCAAATGCGATGGAAATGCGCGTCCACCACAACACTGCCATCGTATATGTTGACGGTTAGGTTTACACAGACCCTTCCACGACTTCACCACAACCGTTATATACATCAAACGAGAAGTCTACATTGTTAGTCATTTTTCACCTGAAAAAGCATACTCAAATAGTGAACATAAAGTTGGTGAGGTCATAGGTTTATTTTCAGACAAAACATTTATTGATGCACCAATTACAACCAAACCTGCTCACACATAATTCATACTGTCATGAAACAATTCACAAAATCAGATGATATTACATCACAACACTCATTCCGTTGGTGCAGGAAATATTTATATAGCATCACAACACTCATCCTGTTAGTGTAAAATATTCTCCTAAGTAGCGCTACCAATATTATCAGACAGTTCCTCATTCGAATTAATAGTTGTATCACAAATGACAGTACATCTCAAAATAGTTTCAAAAATAATGCATCAACATAAACAGTATGTTTTTTTCCCCCAAAAACTTTACAAATACCAAAATGGGGCTATGAGTCTCACATGTTTTCCCAAAGTAACCTATAAAACAATTCATAAGTTAGATAAAATTTCTTTAAAATTTTTAGAACCTCATATATAACCAATTTTTAAAGATTCAACTGTAATATATTCAGATAATATTATTATAAAATTCTCAATTTTTATTTTACTATATATAAATTGTTGTAATTATTCCAAATTTTCCATAAATCACCAAAAATATCTACTGTTATTCAAAAATTCTCAAAATTTTACATAATATTATTTCAACAGTTTATATCATCTTATAAATTTCCTGATGTCTAAGTCACAACAGATTTCTTTGTGTGAATCTTACAATATTCACAAAATTCATTAAAAATAACTATACAACTCCAAAAATTATGATATTTACAAAATCTATTGAATTTGATTTATAATGGCTTCGTTAAATTTTTAACGATTTATGGTATTGATTAAGTATTTCTTTTGATTTTTTCTTTACAGATCATTTAAAAATTTATTTTTCAATCATAATAAGGAAATAAAATACAAAATAATTCTTGGAGCTTTTATATCTCAAAAGATTCATTCTGTGAGGTTTTCAAGAATTTTCCCTAATTTATTTGTATTTTTGATTATTTTCTTTATTTTAAATAATTTATATAAATTATTTTACTTATTATATTTTTACTAGAATTTACAGGATGATAAGTCAATATTTTTCTAAAAATTTTCCAATTTTTATTTCCACAATCATGATTATTTAGTATTTTTACTTAATTTTCTTAATATTTCAAGATTAATTCTCATTAATCTCAAAATATTCTTTTTGTCACAAGTTTTCTGATTTTATTACTGTGACATGATGAGAATTAAGGTTTTCAAGACTTTTTAAGATTAGTTTTGGTGTATATATACCAAAACTTATTATATATGTGTTTATAACACATATGTAATCTTTGGTATCTAGATACTTTAAAAGAGATTATAATCTTGTAAATGAGAAGAGGAAGATGGGCTGATGATGATTAAAGACGGTTGGAGATGTATTGAATCCTCAACTTGATGAAGCTTGGGTGTTTGCCAATTGTTTATAGGAACCGAGAGGTAGAGAGGGAACAAAGGTGGTGGATGGTGATGGTTACGGATGGTGATGGTGATGGAGATGGTTACGGGTGATGATGATGGAGATCGGGACCAAAGGAGAGGGTTTGAGAGACTTTGAGGTGGTGTGGATGTGTGGTTTCCGAGAGGTAGTAGATATAGGTGGCTTTGGCCATGATTAGCTCTAGGTTTTTAGGATAGTGACTGGGCTAGTATAGCCTTGCTTAGTTGGACTTCTAGACCTAGGTGGCAACATAATTGTTGGGTTAGTATTGTGCAAGATGGCAACATAGGAATGTCTTGGTGTCCTAGCCGACTAGGTGGATATCAAAGGGGATTGCTTGGCGGTTTGGTGTTAATGACTCGATTAGTCATTTAGCCGAGAGGTTTAGATGCTTAATCGAGTGAGTTAGCTTGATGATCCGAGTTTGATGTTTAAGGTTTGGTTAGTTTTATCTTACATTTTGATGTTTCATTGTGTTGTGATGTTGTTTCTCATTTCTTCGGAGGTAAGTTTTGGTGTTATTACGTTTTGATTAAACAATACTCATGCGTATGATTACATGCATACGTACTTTCGAATTCATGTACCATTCATATATATTTTGATAATGGTTATTATATATATATACATATATTCATGCATGCATACGTAAATTCTACATATATACACATGCATGCAAACATGCATACGTAAAATATTTATACATGACATACATAAGTGACTAATTAATATTAATAAGGTGTTCGTCGTAATATAAAATTTTCTTTAAGATATACAATCGTTTAATCTTATTTCTAAGGTTGTCACACAGGCGGTCACTAAGTAAGCAGACTGTTAAGCTTCTTGCATTCATCCCACATTGCTCCAACTTAAAATTTTAGTCTGCTTGCAATAAATAGAAGTTTATAGATTTACTTTAGAGTATAAGGTTTTCTTGAGAAAGCTCAAGTATATTGAGGATCCTAATTATTTGATGCCTAGTTGGTATTGTTATTAGTCATTTTTGAAGCTCGTGTAGGAGCATGAATAGGAAGACTCTACATCAACCTGTCGTAGATAGTTTTAAGTTATATTCTCGTTTAAGTTATGTCAAGTTTATTATTATTCATATTTTGTGAAATGTATAATATGAGCTCACCAGCATAAAGAAATTTCATTTGGTTTCCACTGTAAGTTGTATCAGTTGTTATTACTGCTCGGGTTCTAGGT
>BJCN01311040.1:1860-14480 GCA_018326445.1 Flaveria brownii
AGCAAACAAAAGGAAAACCCAAACATTAATAGCGAGAATCGTCAGGGTATCGATAACGAAAGAAAGAAAGAAAGAAGGAAACCCGAGAAAGACAACGTCAACGAACCCTACAAATCAAAAACACATGTCCAGATACAAAAAACCTCATCCCAAAATCTCGAACCCACACACAAAACAAACCATATTAAAACACAAACAAAAAAAATAAAATAAAACACAAACAAAAAAAATAAACAAAAGAACATTTTAAACACAAAAAAAACAAAAAAGAAAAAGAAAAAAAAGGGAAAATAAACCACCGACCAAACCTTTTAATTATAACTAGTAATTATGGCGCGCGCGTTGCCGCGCGTATGCGAGTTTTAATGTAACCCCAAATTAAAATCAAAATATTAAAATCAAAATGAATGTTCAAAACCACAAAATCAGTAAAATACACAAAGTAAAACACACCAAAACCCCAAATACATAACACACCAGAACATGCGGAACCCAACAACTAAATCAAAGCCCAACACCATACACAAAATAAATGAAAATCAAAGCCGTAAGAAAGCGACACATTCCAAAATAGAAAACCGACGAAAATCAAAGCCCCAAAAAGAGCAAACAAAAGGGAAACCCAAACCTTAATAGCGACAATCGTCAGGGTATCGATAACGAAAAAAAGAAAGCAGGAAACCAGAGAAAGACAACGTCAACGAACCCTACAAATCAAAAACACGTGTCTAGATACAAAAAACCCCATACAAATTCTCGACCCCACACACAAAACAAACCATATTAAAGCACAAACAAAAAAAAGAAAAAAAATAAACACACAAACAAAATAATCATAGAAACTTTTAAACAAAAAAAAGGGAAAATCCCCACCGACCAAAGCTTTGAGAAAAATACCGATTTTGATTATTTATATAGAAAAGCAAAATTTATAATCATTATGCGTCGTATGATGATAACACATGGACAAACAAATAGAATAAACATACAAAATTACAGCGACTCGGATTTAGAGTTTAAAACAAAATAGAAAACAATATTAAGACTCGTATGTGTGGGCTAATGCTTTTAAAACAAAAAATAACTTGTAGGAAAGATAATGTTCATATGTTTACGTTTATATATTGAAAACTAAAAGGAAATTAAGAAGACGTATGAACCTGGATTAAGTAAAAGACAAGAATCCAAATAAAAAAATAAGAATAAAAAAAAGATTAGAAGGATGAGGGGATTCGAACATCATGCTCCAGTTAAATAGAGATGGTCAAATAAGCCTCCTCTGTCTTCTTTAGCCCTTAAGACAGTGCTTTCAACACATCCGAATGATTAATCGACTTCGACCCATTTGAGTTTGCATGTTCTCTTAACCTTCGGTCGAGTTCTAATCGCTCCCGATTGAACTCACACTTCCATCTCCTCCCTCGGGTCCAAACCTTGCTCCTCTTTCTCAATGAATTTGTCTGAACATCTTTAGTAGTACAAGGATAACTCTCCTGCTGACGCACACACCTCGTTAACGTATCATTTATATTTTGATCGTCGGTATGAGATTCGACAACATCTAAAGATTGCACAAGAGAACTCGAATTTGAATTCGAATCGGATGAATCGATCTGATAATGCCATAATAACCCTTTGTGTTCTCTATGAACAGCTGCATACAGATTAAACAACAGAAAATCAGGTGCATCAGGACCATTAAACCCATTATAAATCCCAAAAAAACCCACTCATGTTCATCAGAAACCACCACATGAACTCTATCTTCCCCTGCTTTCCCCTGCGCCCATTGAAGATTCCTACTCTGATTCAAACAATCACCATCATCATCATCAAATAAACTCCCTTCACTGCTCAAATTCACACTGCTAATCGTCAATTCATTCTGTTTCTCCAGAGCTTCATCAACCCAATCATGATCTTTCAATCCACCAACGTTTTTACTCACAGGTGCAACACTCGAATTCTTCCCAAACGTCTTCGAAATCTCCCTTCGGATAACCCGAATCAAATTCCCCTTTCTTGATCTTCGTTTAAAGGCCAAACCACCATGCGAAAAGCTTCTTTGAAGCTGAGCGAAATTACCCGAAAACAGTGGACCCGATTGGAACCCCCTTGATTACTTTTTCCTGTTTATGTAGGTCAATTGAATGTCTCGATAAAATATTAAATTAATCGGAAAATAAAAAAACAAAACTAAAATTAAAGTGGGTTTCGAACCCAAGTCCCTTCGCCTACTCACTAACGATCTAACCAAATCATCTACTGCACCAAGTGAGTTACATAATCGAATCTAGATACTTAAATAAGGCAAAATCCGGTAACAAATTAATATTTTTACTGTGCACACCGACATATTGTTTTAATAGGTATAATAATACAAACATGGGAAATGTTAGCAAAGATGAATATTATAACTAGGATTTCATATTTATATAATTTAAATCAATAAAATATAAAAACATTTAAAGAATAAAAACAAACAAACATAAAGGAAAGAACATAAATGAAAATTTTATCGAACGTTCATGAACCTAATTGAACGAGCGCTATCTATGTTAATATTCCTTTGTTTAACTAAAACTGAAACTTCATGTTCATATTCATTCTTCATTAAAAGAACGAACTTAAACGAACTTCCCCGTAAAACGGTTTACAAATTATTCGTTGAACATTTGATTCGTTTGCAACCCTACTTACATGATATATTTAAGAAATTTCATGTCTTGGATCACATCAGTCCCCAAACCTGTTTGAACACTATAAACCACTATGACCATTTACTATATTTAGCATTATTAAACTTTAGCTCTAACCATGACTTTTAATTTTATCTTTAGCATTTATCTTTAGAATTTTTAACTTTAATCTTTACCTCTTGGCATAAAGCTACCCATACTAGCATCCTTTGCCGGTGTCATTTTTAGTTTAAGTTTTGACATCATAGTGTCTAGAACTCTTAAACGATAGCTATGATATCAACTTGTAAGATTCTATTTCTATACAACTTCATAGTTGGATTTGAAAAGTAGAAACACAAGTTGTTAAAGCAAAATTCAATCAATCTATTAGCAAGGGAATTAAAATATTGCTTTTAATCAAATTACATTACATCAAACTTTAACTAAACATAAATATGTCAGAATATCAATCTTTAACATGATGCTAGGTAGCTCTAGAATCTATGTCAAGCTCACATCTCTATGAATTATGCTCACCTGGCAAACTTAAATACATACAAAAGTTAGCATTGCTTAGTTAGCTTTTAATTTACTTTATCTATTAAATTTTATCAATGTTTTAACTTTATCATTCCATACATACTTTATCAAGTATATATATAGTTTATACTTTATCATATTTTATCTATGTGCTTACACTTAGATAAGACTTTTTTAACTTTTACTATGCTCATTTTCTATCCATGCTTTAATCATTCTATATCTTTACTTTATCATGAGTCATTACTTCATATATGACTCCTTTAGCCATTGCTTGTGTAACACACAAGACTTTACAACGAATGTAAGGCTCCTATTGCTTGCCATTACGTGATACTCCTATATTAAGGCTTGAAATATATCAAGACCTTTATACTTGCAAGACTTTCTTTAGCATACTTTAAAGTTTTCACAATTGTGCTTTAGCGGGGTAAATATTCTTATAATAACTATTCAAGTTTTTTGTCAATTCAATTGTAAACTTCAACTTTCCTTATCTGTAATCATCTTTATCTCTTTAGTTGTAGTTTATTGGCTATAATTACCTTTATCTCTTTAATTGAAAAAATTAATTAAAAATTATCAACTCTTAATTTTGAAGGTAAAATTCAAACTATGACTAATAATAATTTATACTATCTGTTTGATTAATGATAATATTAACTTTTTTTTTGTTTGTCAAAAGCAATTCTAGCAACTATTAAAATGTAAATTTAGTGAATTTGTATATTATAAATTTGTATATTATAAATTTGTATATTATAAATATCAACCCATGTGTAGGTTGTATAATAATTATCTTATCCGGATATAGAGTGTATATAAATTAAATGTTTATATATAAAAGTTATTTAATATTTTATAATTGTACAATTTTCATTTAGTTTTGATTATAAATATATGATTAGATTGGTTTCTACTAGTTTTCGTAACATTTGTGATTATATAAATAATACTCATACATATATGTATATACGCATGAATGTACGTATGTATCGTTCTCTAGATTTATGAACTTATGGTATTATTTTACATAAATTCTAAATGCATATTAAGATTCATTCATATCTTCAGTTGTGTGTGAAGGTCGTCACAGGTTTAAATATAAAAATTGACAATGTAGTTTATGATTACGTAAGATCATAATGCGAATTGGTTCAGTTTTTGTGCAAGTTATATCTGAATACGTTTGTAGAATATTTCTACTTGTTCTAATTTGTGTGTGTAGACAATATGTAAATATTTTCTTCACTAACACACCCGCTGTGAGAGTAGTAAATTATGGGTAAGCAATGAGTGTCACATGTACACTCGTAATTGGTTGACATCTTCAAGGAGATATGAATGAACTGTAGAGAAAACTAAGAATATAGTTTTATGATAAATCTTACATAAAAGTATAATTTTATCAAAGGATAAACATTATATTAAATATGTACACTAACTTTAATTAAGTGATCAATTAAATAACCAAAGAAATCAAATATATAGATTATTAATTTCTTTTTATTCTCTCGAATTGGAAAATAATTTATTTTAGTCATTTGATCAATAGTGAATGATTTTATTTATCATGTTACGTTACACGGTAACTTTAAAACGAGATAAGCAGGTTAAAATGTTGAATGATATAAAATGTTTCATTTTTTATTATTTGGTAAAATGATGTGTAAAAATGTCAGGTTAATCTATTTAAGATAGATTTATATATAGTTACATCAGTACAGTTATTTCATGTTCAATATGGTCCAACTATAATAATTTATATGCTGAATACTTTATGTAAGAAATACTGTTATAAGTAAGGAATGCATGACAACCAATTTTATTCAAAATAAATATTATCATACACGAAAATTAAAGATGATAGTCATATAAAATATTTAAGCTTTAAAACGTTTAACTTTCGATAAATGTTCTTGTAAAGCATGCAGTACTTGAAGGATGATCGTCAAACTTAAATGATTAAAATAAATTAAAGCTAAATAGGTTCTTATTTTTAGAAAATAAATAAAAGAGTAAACGAACTGGATGAATATGACAAGATTTGTAAACTACAGTGACCCAGATGCAAAAAAATAAACTATTGGATGAAAATGACAATTTTCACAAAACCACAGTGACAATTTTCATCAAAACACAGAAACGAAAATGATAATTTACTCTAAATAAAATTAAAACAAAGTTTGAACCGAAGTCTAAATTACAAATTTGTTTATATTGTTGTATCATATCAATTTAAAAAGAAAATATAACAATTTTCAGAAAATAAAATGTATAAGATAATTTATCTAATAAAATTCTACGATTTCAATAGTTTTTATTATTTAAAGTATATATTAGTGTATCTACAATATTTAGATGTATACATATGTTTGTGTATATATAAGTCGGCAAAGAATCTTCTTATGTAAAACGAGGTCAATTTATAATAAAAGTAAACCCACTATTTCTTTCTATTCTTTTTTTCTTTTCCCTCATTATTTTGAGTACCCAAGAAAGGAAAAATTTAAAGTGAATTATGAATGGAGTCCATCAAACTAATGTACGCTTAAAAGATAGCGTTTTGTATATTTTTTTCTCTATGTTATTTTATCGTTTATTGCATCTGCGTTTTACTCTTGGTTACATATGTGATATTGTCATTTGATTAAACTAATATTAAGGTCAACACGTTAAACAAATTAAACAATATCTTACCAAACATGAAATGAGTCAACACGTGATGTTAAGGTCAAATGAATTGACTTGAAATTAACCTTTATAATTCATACGAGTAGGTGATTCCTAAAAGAGGTGAATTTATGAAATTATTTGATCTAAGTTCTAGTGATAGCCTTGAGTATCTTTTCAAATTGAATATGGATTATTTTCATTTTATCAACCGATCAAAACTTAACAAGTATACATAAACGAAATGAAGTATTGCATCGTACATTTTAAAATATTAATGAGTATTACAACCCGAAAAGCAATTGAAAATGAGATATAAAACTCCCTTGATTGCATGAATCTTCACAATCTCACTTTTCTGAACTATTCAAATGACAACTTACCAAACCACGTTACATTACACACTCATTATCGTTCGTCATAAGACACTCAGATCATATTACTCGTTCCCACTACCAAACCATTGGGTCACAACTCAACGCATGCCTATCAATTACTCATTTACTAACCAAACATTTATTTAATCTTTGTAAAAACATTTATAAAAAGATAATTACACAGATGGTCTCTAAGGTTTACTCAAATTTCACATTTATGTCCCTAAGTTTCACAAATTGCAGATTTAGTCAGAGGTTTAAAAAAATGTCACACTTTTTATCTTTGTCAAACGCTCGTTAGTTTTTTAAGTTATAACTTATAGAACAGCAGCAACAACAACATACAACACCAACAACACCAACAACAACGCCAACAACACCAGCACCAACAACAACGACGACAACAAAAACACAACAACAACAATAACAACAACACACAACAATAACAACAACAATAGTGCAGCAACAACATCGGCGGAGGTAGTGGGAGGCGACATAACACCACCACCATCACCAACAGCAACAGCAGCGGCGACAGTGATGATGACGACAACCACAACAACTACAAACCCACCCCACTCGTTCCCTTCCCCATCTCCTTTCCATTCATCTCATAATCATCCCACATTGCTAATCATTACTGTTCCATCTTTGTTTTGTCTCGTTAATCTAAGCTGATCATGTAACGAGTAATGACCAAAGTTTTTACGAATAAAGTTTAAGTCTAAAGTATTGGTGTTAAAGTGTATAATAAGGAACCTTATAGAAATACCTAAATGAATAAAAAGTGATCAGCTCTAATTTCCCTTATTGAAGCATATATGTTAAAGTTTACATAAAACCCTAAATGTATAATAGTTGATTCAAAGTTTAAAGATAATGTTGGGAAATGATGTTTGTGAAAGATATATTAGCTAGTAACTCATAATATGTTAATTAACAAGTAATATTGGTCACCCGCATGTAATTTGTTTATCTGCATGTAACATTATTCACCCGCATGTAATTTCATCGGTATCCTAACACTTAGCCAAAGTCAAATCAAAGACAACTTATATATTTGTTCATCAACATGTGGTTTAATCATCCACATTATAGTTTGATCATCCATATGAGTCCATACATTGACAAAAATCCTGATAGTTCATCCACATGTCAAATAGTTCATCAGAATCTAATTTGCTTATCCACATCCCATATGCTTAGAGTTAATAATAGATAAAGCCCCCGCGTCAAACTTGTTCGTCCGCATGTAAATAGCTCATCCGCATCTCAGGTCCTTTAAATAGATTTCATGATATTTCACTCGCATAAGGTCCCTTTAATAGATTTCATGATAGTTCATCTGCACTTGATTAGCTCATATGCTTCTCAGATCCCTTAGATAGATTTCATGATAGTTCACTCATCTGATTATCTCATCTACATCTTAGGTCCCTTGAAAAGATATCATGATAGTTCACCCGCGTGCACTTGATTATCTTATCCGCATATTCCCATACTTGGACAATTGTGTGATAGTTTCCATGCATTTAACGTTTCTTAAACTTACGTAATTAGGGTCGTCATCATACATGGAAATATGTACTGTTGAATACTACATAATAAATGTTAAAGTGTAACACTGTTTCATATAAGAAAGTGTTAATGAATAACACTACAAACTAACGTAATTGACACAAATTAACTACAAGTATAATTATAATTAAGTATGTGATATCATGCATAGAGTAACATAATAGTTCACTACACATCAAAGAGTTAAAAGTATGACATGTTCTTAAAGGATAAAACATGATTAAGTAAATGAGGAAAGATATATTTAAGTCTTCCATGTGTGCATAAAAAGGTAAAGGATGAATAAATGAATTAAGGGGCTGTTTGATTACTGCTGACTTGGTATGATCTGACTGAGTCAGAAGCTGACCCAAGTAGAAGTTCTGACTGAGTTTGAAACTGACTGAAACCTGGTTGTTTGAATCAGCACCTGTTAGATTCCGTTGAATGATAAAAATAACACACGTCACACTATCTCAACATAGCCCCATACGGATCCTCCATAACCCACTATTTCAACCCATAAAAACCCCTAAATCATAAATCCCCAATTTCATCTGAAACCACACACCCCTACTCTATCCCTTCATCATCTTCTTCCCTAAAATCATATCTTCTTCTTCCTCTGTAACACCACTAACAATGGCTTCTATCTCTGCCGCAGCCACCGCTGCAACCTTATTCTCATACCCCACACCCTCATCACCACCACCACCATCTTCTTCTTCACCCTTTTTCACCCTCACAAAACCCTCAACCAAATTACAGATTTCCTCAACGTTGTTGTTTGTTGTTTGATGTTTAGGATCGCAAGAAACAATGCTCAACAAGTATATGTTTGTTATTGTTTCTGTGATTCTAACATGTTTGCGGAGGGCACTGGTGAAGGGAGTCACGGCGGGGGATCATGTGGAGGAATCACGACAGAGGTACTTTAGAGAAGAGGGGGCGGTGCGGGTCAGTGTCGGTCAGGGAACCCGAATTTAAGGTCTCGGTTAGACCTAGCGACTGGGTCAGTCGATGCTTTTCGCACAAATCAAACGCACTGACCGGCTAACCGAGTCATCCAGTCAGCGGTCAGCTGTGGTCAGTGCATATCAAACACACCCTAAGTCTAACATGGGTAAGAAAGGGGGACTATGTAATGATTGAAAAACGGCAGATATATTTTTGTATTTGCATGTGTTAAGTATATGCTATGGTTAAGTATAGTCTAATTACAAGAAAGAAACATTATAATGATATGATAAAGTTATATTTATGAACAAGTCTTACCTGAGTGTAAAAAATGGGACTATAGAACATTGTGAAAAATCTTTAACTGTAAGTAAGTCCCGCCTAAGTGTAGGAAAAAGATGATATAATGACATTTAAAATATGTATGAATATTTAAGTCTCCCTATAGACAAAAGGGGGTATGTCCTAAATTGCAACAAGAAAGAGATATAAGTCTTGCTAGCACGATGAGAAAGGGATGAAAATTCTTTCAAGAAAGTAATAATAGTAAGTCTTGCATGTTTGAAAGAAAGGAAAGTAAATATTGCTATTCATTGTTAGCATTTATGAGTTACGTATAGCGTAGATGCATGACCTATTCGAAAGAGACACGTGTGATATGTTCACGATATGGTTATGATGTAATCATATTGTGGGATCTTGAGTTATGTTGTATGATTAATGATGTTACAAGATATCGTAGAAGGTCAAAGTTATGCTTAAAGCTATAGTATAGTCAAAGGAAATAAATTTATGAACAAGCATTTCTAAAGAAAGACCATTAAAGCTAAAGTAACAGATATTGTCAAAGTATGACTATGTGTATAGTTAATTACTGGTAATAGGGCTGCCTAAATCACTCGATGCTCAATACTAGCTCAATGTTCGCTCAGAAAATGTTCGTTTAATATTAAGCTTAATTGTAAATTAGCTGATTGACCCTGTTCAATTTGTAAACGAGCCAAGCACAAGTAAAGCTCTGCTTGGCTTGAATTATATTTTAATTAATTGTATATATAATTATATATTAAAACACACACACACACACATATATATAATGATATATATATATATATATTAATTTTATATATAGTTTAATATAATTTAATATTTAAATACCACATACACATAATTATATGTTTAGTTTTATACATACCATTCTATTGGGTTATCAACTTTATACAAATATACAAGTATATTTATACATACTAGATCAATTAAAAAAATAAAGATTTTATCACTAAAACTAAAGGTAAATCCCTAAGTCACTAAGTAACAGTTTTTATCTAGGACAGTTAACTCAACTCTCCTTCATCTCCCATCTTCACTTTAAGTAAATTATCTCTCGCTCTAACTATCATCATTCTTTGCACTCTATTTATCATCTTATCTGTCAGAACATCAACCTTATTATCATCCCAAAATTATCACCATCTTTCTATATAAATTTTGTAATGCCCCGTTCCCGGGAGGCTTACAGCTGGTCATCTTCGCACTTAAAACACATCATTATATAGACTTTACTAAAATCATGTAGCGGAAACTGTGAAATAACTTTTCATTTTACTATAAATGCTTTTTCAAGTTAATACAACATTCATTACAAAACATCTTTTGTTCGTATTACAGTGCAAAAACATTATACAAAAGAATGTCATCCAAAAGAGCTGAGTAGCAGCCCCGTGCCATCCTCAGCAACCTTACCTGTCAATTGGAAACACATAAAAAGTCAGCGTTGCTGAGTGAGTTCTAGTTTTATAATAAAACATACTTTACTTTCATTAAAACCGTCTCTTTACTTTCACGCAAACATACAACATACGTACACGTAGATAGTCTCATTATTATCTTCCTCATTCGTTATCTTTTGCTTCTGTATGGACCCTGTCAGACTTTACCCTCTTCGCGGCACTCAGCCATGATTACGGAGGTCGAGTGACGAGGATCCCATTTCAAGCTTATCATTATGTTTCTTCCGTTCATTTCTTTCATTCATTCATTCTTTAACTTTCATTAATTCACTGTACGTCTTTAACTTTCTTACTCTTTCATCTTTACCTCTTTTCTTTCCCCACACCCATAAACCTTACCTTTTTGTATCGTGGTACTGGACCTAGGCCTATCATAGACCTTCTATAATGGTGCATCACACCTCCTGGCCACAGTACCTAAGGTAAAGTTTAAGTGTATCATTGCCACATGCAATATCCTTCTGTATCGTGGTACTGGACCTAGGCCTATTATAGACCTTCTATATCAGCGCACCGCACCCTCCTGGCCACAATACCTAGGATATACAGCGATGGTTCTATCCAATGGTTGATACTAGTGTTAAGATTTTACCCTCTTCGTAGCACACAGCCACGATTACTAAGATCGCAAGACAAGGATTCCATTTCGAGTCTGTTGCAACAACAAGGTCGCTCACCTCCTATATTTGCTTGCAAGCCTTTCTTACTCTCATTCTTTATTAATGCATGCATTCATTCATCATGTTCCTCTTTCGTTATCTTTCACTTTACGTTACATGTTACTTTCATTTCATTCTTTAACACAACACGTAAAGTCACGGGAAAGATAAACATACACTACAATAAGAAACATCAACATATACTATAGCATTACTATACAGAGCATCATCATACAAACATAACATACATCATGCATAAACATGCATCATCATCATCATCATCATTATGCCCTACATAACTTCTAAGATCCCAATGGTCATCTTACATGTACCTATGGGAACTTCCCCGTCAAAACTTACATCTGCACTTTCTCCTGAAAGTCAGTACTTTAACTATGTCCCTCCTCGAGTACCACAACCCTATTTGGGCTTATGGACACCCTTCAATCGCATGGCCTTCATGCGACTGAACATCATGCGACTGAACCTATGCGGATGGACACCAATGCGGATGAGCACCCAGTTGTACGAATGGACTCTCAATCGTGCGAATGAACACTATGCGTATGGACCTCATACGGTTGACACTATGCGAATGGACCTAATGCGAATGGATCTCATGCGGATGAGCACCTATCTGACTGGGCTCTCAGTCGCATGACTCCCCATGCGACTGGACCCCAGTCGTACGACTGAACCTCAATCGTGTGACTGAACCCCAATCGCCCCCCAGTCGGTCACCCAGCCCTAACTGATGCAGAATGTAGTTCATCCCGAAACCAATCTGCCATTTTCGTCCTCCAAGCTCATCCAAACCCATTCTAAGCCCAAATCAACCATACTAAACCTTAGGAATACATACTACAACACCATCTAAGCACACACAAGTCCAAAAACATACTCCAAAGCATCACACACTATCACACCCAAATGGGTCAAACATACACACTTACAAAAATGGGTCTACTATGTGTTCCAGCCCCAAAGCAATTGAAAACGAGTAAAATAGGGGTCCTAGAACTCACACAAACTACAAGAAGAAGAAGAGCTTCGTGTTGACTTGCTACCTGATGATTTTCGTGCTCAGATCCACCCGAAAAAAACCCTTTTTCGCTATTTTCTTTCTTCTTTCTCTCTTCTTCTCTTTTTGCTGATTTTTCACAAGAGTGGGGAGGATGTGGCTGCCCTCCCCCTCTTAATCCCCCGTTTTTGCAAGTTTTTCTCCCGTTTTGGCAAGTTTGGTCCCCCGACTTGGACTTTATTTCTTTTTCTTCTTTCGTCGGCTTCAAGGAAAATATCCAGGTGTTACAAGTCCACCCCCCTTATATAGGTTTCGTCCCTAAAACCTGTCATTCCTCGAACAAACGTGGGTAATGCTGTCTCATT
>BJCN01311047.1:0-12844 GCA_018326445.1 Flaveria brownii
GGTTATTATTGTGTCGTTTATCTATATGTTTTACTATTGCAATATAAGTCTTAACGTTACCTTATGAATTGGATTATTCTCAATAAATCAATCAATCTATATATATATTCAAAACTGTGTTTACTCACCGGCTAATTTTTAGCTGACTCGTTACTTTTCACATGATTTCAGGTTAAGCAAGATAATGGACTTCAACATGCTCACATAAGACCTGGACTTAGTTAAAATAAAAGACTATTACTATTTGTGATTTCAATTGTTGTATTGGTTGTATTAAACTTCTATTATCCTGCAAACTGATTTTAATATTATTTCTAATATTAGACAACCATGTGTTATGAACAATCAATCATTCCCTCGTCCGCTCCGATGATTCCGTCGTCGGTCGGGGTGTGACATTAAACACAAAATGTCGACCTGTAAATAATAACCCAATAAAGGATCATGTGGTAACAACACCCCTAGTCAGTGATCCGGACACCACAGTTAAATCTGTGCCTTCGGTTACTGACTAGGAAGCACCAACTTCTGGCACAAGAGATGAGGTTGTCATTGAAAATTAGGATGATGAGAAAAGCAATGCTACTCTTGGGTTGGGTTGAAAAGTTCATGTTTTGAAACCTAAAATTTTAGAATCAACTCATTCTAAAACTGTTCATTATCAAAATCTCAACAAAATGGAAGGAAACGTAATCAAAATGTGAAACAAATTAAATTTGTCAAAGAAGGTGAGAGACCTAAAGTTGAGAAGAAAGAGACCAATCCTAGACCATACTCCCCACCACATAAAAGATCTCCTAGTCCAGGAGAATGGAGATCCTATTATAAATATGGAGAACGGGGATATATATCTCCAAATTGTCCCTACTATCAGACACCAAGACGAAGGATTGATCTTGTTCAAGATAATCACCCAAGGTTCACTACAACAAGATCAAACACTCCTCCAAAACACCACAGGCAACACAGACAAGCCACTGGCAAAGCTATGATAACTGAGGTAAAACAAGCTGAGGAAAGCAAACCACGGGCTCAAACAATCAACCAGTCATTTGTTTATCACAAACAGTCCTTACACAAAACTGGTTTATGGAAAGCCAAATCATCAGTGGTGTCTGAAAGTTAGGATAAGATGAAGAATGTTAATTCTCCAACTTCACAAGGATAGTGGGTAGAATTTGTTATGTGTGATGCCTCTGGGAAATCCAAGCCCGTAAAGGCTTGGGTCCCACTCTTAAACTAATCATTTCTGTTTTTATCCAGGTTGTCCGATACAACGCTATCACTAACACCTAGATCATTAATAGTGGGGCATCCAGGAACATGACCGGGAATTTGTCTCTCCTTTTCAATGTCAAAAAAATTAAAGGGGAACATGTATCTTTTGCTGAAAACAAAGGAGGCTACATTACAGCTCAAGGTTAAGTAGGAAACGGGAAGGTGAGTTTTGATAAAGTAAATTATGTTCAACAACTGGAGAACAACTTACTTTCCATTTCTCAAATCTGCGATAATGGATTTAAAGTGATGTTCGGTGATAAGAAATGCTACATTCTAAAGGAGTATGTCATCCCTGAGAAGCAAATCTTAATGTCAGCTTCAAGATATAATGATCTATATGTCTTGGACATGTCAAAAGCTACTACAACAGAGTCAGCTGCACAGTGTTTCTTGTCAAAAGCCACAGAGAAAGAGTCTATATCTTGGCACAGGAGAATGGGACATATCAATCCAAGAAAGATGAATTACTTGGTTCAAAACAATCTGGTTGAAGGAGTTACAGTTAAAAATTTTTAGCTTCCAGATTTCTACATATCTTGCAAGAAAGGAAAACAGACCAAGAAATCTCACAAATCAAAGAAAGTTCATTCAATTAAGATGCCTCTGGAGCTCCTGCACATGGACCTATTTGGTCATGTCAGTACTAAAAGCATAGCTGGGGACTGGTACGGTTTTGTTGTCACAGATGATTATTCAAGATTCTATTGGGTAATGTTTCTTAAGTCTAAATCAGAGACATTTGAGTCATTCAAGGTTTTAGTCAATACACTGGAGTCTCTGTATAAGTTGAAAGTGAGGAAGATTCGTTCAGACAATGGCACGGAATTCAAGAATCAGTGGATGGATGTCTTTTGCAAAGAAAAGGGGATTGTTCATCAATTCTCTTCTGCTTATACTCCATAGATGAACGGAGTTGCTAAACGCAAAAATCGAAGCTTGATTGAAATTACACGAACATTGTTAGCAGATTCAAAACTGCCTATTCAATTCTGGAAAGAAGCTGTTGCCAATGCATGCTACATTCTCAATCGAGTTTTGGTGGTCAAGTGTCATGGAAAAACCTGCTATGAGTTACTTCAACAACGAAAACTGAATCTGGAGTATCTCGAACCGTTTGGAGAACCTTGTATGTTGCTAAAGAAAACTCAGACTGGCAAGTTTAATGAAAAAGCAAATGAGGGTATCTTTCTTGGATACAATATACCGGACAAATGGGTGTATAACAACTCGATAGATCAGGTTGAAGTGTAATGCAATGTAGATGTTCAACGATGCACCACCCCCTGCCGGGAAAGGTCTATCATCATTCTTTGATTATGATGGATTTTTCAAATCCTTCAATCTTCCTTCTGAATATTCTGCCGATGAGATAGTAGCTCAAATGATGTATGATGTTCTGAACACTCCAAATCTGGACTCCCGCACTACTGCTCCAATTAATGATCCCTCTGGGTTTTCTGAGACAAATCTAGAAGTAAGTGATCACTCCTCAGACGATGTGGAAGCTGTAAATGAAGATACAAGCAATAAGGAGCACGTGAGTCCGGGTGAAAGTACAACAGCAGTTGAAAATGATTCGGCTGAATCCCTTGGGGCAAGTCAACAAGCAACCATAGATGTTGAACCAGTAATCACAAAAAAGGAAAATGAAGTGAATGTTCCCCGAACTCCGGTGACAAGGATTAGTGTGAATCATCCCCAAGAAAACATCATCAGGGATCTTCTATCTGGGGTAAAGACACGAAATCAACTGTACAATGCTGACTACGCAGCTGTGATGGAAAAGGGATACGTGCATGATGAGGTGTACAAATGTTTTGTTTCTCAAGTTGAGCCCAAATATGTCAGTGATGCCTTGAAAGATGAGGCATGGGTAAATGCCATGCAAGAAGAACTGCTACAGTTTAAGAAGCTAGGTGTTTGGACACTAGTAGACAGATCGAAGGGTGCCAAGGTTATTGGAACGAAATGGGTTCTTCACTGTAGTAAAGATGACCAAGGAGTAATTATCAGAAACAAAGCACACTTAGTGGTTCAGGGATTCAGACAAGTCAAAGGTGTGGACTACAATGAAGTTTTTGCACCAGTGTCCAGGATGGAAGCAATCAGAATCTTCCTAGCTTACACATCCTACATGAAAATCAAGGTCTATCAACTGGATGTAAAAAGTGTTTTCCTTCATGGTGACATCCGTGAAACAGTATACGTCAGTCAACCAGAGGGTTTTCAAGATCCTTATCATCGGGACAGGGTTTACAAATTAGACAAATCCTTGTATGGCCTACATCAAGCCCCGCGAGCCTAGTATGAGAAGCTCTCCACAAATTTGTTAAAACATGGTTTTTGAATGGGAGTAATTGACTGCATGTTGTTTATAAAAGAAAAGGATGGTGATTTACTAATGGTTCAAATATATGTAGACGACATAATTTTCGGTCCCAAAAATGAAGAACTGTGTAAAGAATTTGAGGTTGTGATGAAAGCTGAATTTGAAATGAGTTCAATGGGAGAAATGAAGTTCTTTCTTGGATTACAGGTGGATCAGACACCTACCGGCATCTTTCTGCATCAGACTAAGTACGTTGGAGACATTCTAAGCCGGTTCGACATAGAGAATGTCACTGTCGCGCGGTACCCCTCTTGCCTCGAACCACGATATGGCACCTGATGAAAATAGGGATTTAGTGGACGCCACCGTGTATCGTGGGATAATCGGATCTCTCATGTATCTTATGGCCTCTTGTCCTGATATTCATGTACGCCATGTGTCTCTGCTCAAGATATCAGTCAAAACCAAAAGTAAATCACCTCATTGGGGTGAAATGGATTTTTTGTTATCTGAAGGGTACACCAACACTGAGGTTATGGTATCCTCATGATGATGACTTTGAGCTTACTGCATATAGTGACTCGGATCATGGAGGCTATAAGATGAACTATAAGTCAACTTCTGTGGGGTGTCAGTTCTTTGGAAGGCGCTTAGTTACATGGCAATGTAAGAAGCAGACTTTGGTTGCTCTGTCAACGTTTGAGGCTGAATATGTTACTGCTGCCAGCTGCTGCTCTCAAATCATTTGGATTCAACAGTAAATGCGGGACTACGGTTTGTAATTTTCTAACACTCCTATTTTTGTTGATAACTCTGCTGCCATAGCTGTCACTGAAAATCCGGTCCAACATCCTAAAACTAAACACATCGGAATAAAGTATCACTTTATACGTGATTGTTTTGAAAAAAGTTTAATCGATGTGATTAAAATTAACATGGATTTTCAACGAGCCGACCTCTATACAAAAGCTTTTGAGAAACGAAGATTTTACTATCTATTAGAGGTTAACGGCGTCAAAAAGAAAGAAGAGGTGATTCCCGAGGAATCAAGTTCTTAGTCCGCCAATGTGTTTTCAGTTTTAATACCTTTTCATTTTATTTTTTATTTTCCTGTTCTGTTTTCTCGCTTTTGAAAATTTCAAAAACACAAAAAGATTTTCTGTTTTAGAATTTTACGAGGATAATTACTGAGAAAATTTCAAAAACATAAAAAGATTTTCTGTTTTAGAATTTTAGGGGGAGAATTACTATTAAAAAGGGGGGGAAGAGGGCAGGTAAGCTGATAGGCAAAGACAACTAATTTGGAAAATCAATTTAACACTATGGAAAGTGATAGTATACAGACATTGAATTATTTGGGACACCAAAAATATTTTCCTTTTCGAATTTTTCTGATAAAGTTAAAATCATAGAATATTATAAATCTTCGATGTCAAAGACTAACATGCGGAAAGATGATAGTAAGCAAGATGTTTATCGTGGTAACATGGAGAAAATATTTCTAAGGGGTGCAAGTCCATCATACGTTGTGTCGGTAGATTCAACACAAATAGCTCAGTAGACATCACTGGTGATTCACTCTAACTAAATCTATCAACAAGTTGTGGGTTCCTATCTTATCCCTGGTCTGTACAATCAACTAACTTCCAATAAGGGGTGAGGAGTAAATGAAAGCCACAAATGTAAGCAAATGAATACAAATCTGAGCAATGAATGTGACAAATGTCAAAAAACTTTATTATAAATGTCTGAAAAGATTGCTCTAAAAGAAGATAGGTTTTGTGCCTCTCTGCTGTGCGATGGCACTGACCTGAGGATAAGCATAACCTATATATTCTAAGAATTCACTGCTGTTTGCATCTCTCTGTTGTGCGATAGCACTGACCTGAGGCTTTGCATCTCTTTGAAAGCTCTTAGAATAGATTCTTCTTTGCAAAACACTCTTCCTTGACGTGCATAGTACTGATCTGAAGCTCTGTGTTTATTTACCACTAGACCGCTCAAAAATCTCCTGAGAAATGTTGATTACCATATAAGCTTAGGATCCCCAAATACTTATTGATCTATTATACTTAAAACATCACTGATGGTTGTCAAAAATCTGTGTATGAATTAAATGGACAACTATACTGACAATCGTCATGGCTGCATTTCCCGATGTTCAAAATCAAAGTGTACAGCGTAGTCGCTCTAGCATGATTTCCTGTTAGTGCATTTGATTCTTGGATGGTAAAAGTCTATGAATTGTAAATACAAGACCTTTCTATTACTGATATATTTACAAAATGTTCCAAATAATTGTGTTGTGTTTGTATGATTCCATATGATTTGGTCTCGAAAGGTAGTAAATGCTTGAAGCTGTTCAGTTTAGGGGGAGGTAATATTCTAAATGATTAGAATGTGTTTTCAACCATTCCCAAATGAAAATTATATAAAGATGTCTTATTTCATTTTAAAATTTCAAGTTTTTCCAGTTTTATTTATATGTGCAATGTATCATTGTCGGACTGAGTAACCAGATTTAACTCTCTGATAGTCACCAAAATTGAACCGAATTTTAACGATGAAAAGCATAGTTTTGAAAGACAAAATGAGATGACGTTTGAGGTGATCAACAATTTTCGATAAAAGGATCACGTCTGAGGTGATCAACGGTTTTCGATAAAAGTATCACGTCTGAGGTGATCAACGGTTTTTGATAAAAAGATCACGTCTGAGGTGATCGATAGATAAAACGATCATGTCTGAGATGATCGATAAACAAGAAAGTTAAGTTTATAGTAACTACATGCAAAACTGAGCCTTACTTAGTCAAAACCATGAGTATGGCTCAATCGCACAACTGAACCATGAGTATGGCCCAGTCGCACGACTGAACCATGAGTATGGCTCAGCCGTATAATTGAACAATGCATATGGGCCATTCACATGATTGGATCAACAGTATTGCCCTATCTCATGACTGGGTCAAGAGCATGACCCAATCGCACGATTGGAAGCATGAGTATGAACCAATCGCATGATTGGAAGCATGAGTATGAATCAATCGCACGACTAGACTTCATTCGCATGTATGGATCATATGATTAGGTTCAGTCGCACGATTGAAATCCCTGAGAGCATAAAATAGAGGGTCAGTCGGTCGTGACTATCTCACCTTTTCAAATTCTCTAAAAAATACCAGCAAAGTAGTGAGACCCTTTTCAAAAATTTTCTGAGATTTAACACTAGAGTTCGGTTATACACGACTCGAAGTTGGATTATAGGTAGATTGATGATGAAATCACGATACATTGGGTGTTGAATTGTTCATGAATCCACATTTAAGAGTAACTCATAAACACGGAGAAAAAAATCTTAAAAATGACCCTTAAATGAGCTTAAAAGCCAAATTAAACCACAAAAGGCGTTTTAACTAATCCTAACGCATCTAAGGACACCTAAAATACATGGTTTTGATAATCAATTGACCTAAATCGATATTTCGGGAACACGAACAATCTGTACGTGACTGGACATCCGGATGAACTTCAATCGCACAATTGAACCATTCGCATGTTTCAATCGCACGATTGAACCAATCGGTAATTCAGTCGCGCGACTAGGTCAATCGGATGTCGAAATGTGCGATTAAGCTCAGTCGTAGGCTCAATCGTACGACTGAGTTCATTCATATGCTTCAATCGTACGATTGAACCAGATACATATGATCAGTTTCAAAGTCAAGTTAGTTTATGTGTTAAACTGATCTAACATGATGAATCGGTGTTTTGTTTCTTGTGTTACAGCAAAATGGCTGATCGGTGGCCAATGATAACCAAGCACAACATCTGTGCGTACCTGAATCCGACTTCTAGGAACATTGCCGAGTTTGTAGGAATTATAGAATTCCTAAACAGATCCAGGATTCATCGAGCTATATCCACTGCTTACACTCCATATAGATCACTGCAGCAAGCATTTTGGGAAACTGTTGTAGTTAACCGTTCGACTGAGCCTTATCGTATTAGGAGCTCAATTTTCGATAAGCAGATAGATGTTGGAGAAGATGATCTGAGGAGGGTACTGGGTCTGGGAGAAGATGGGGATCATCCACTCAAATTACATCCACTGGTTGTGAGAGGCTGCTTCTTGAGGATTAAGTACGCCGGTGACATCAATGTCGGCATGCTTAACAAGAGCAATATGTGCCCACCCTTCAAGTACTTGGCACATGTGATTCTTAGATGTATTGCATCACGTCGAGGTGGATTCGATGAGCTAAGCGATCAGATGCAGAATGCTTATGTGGCTCTAGTCCTGAACCATCCGCTCAGCTTCTCCAAAATGTTCTTCAACTACATGAGGGAGAACATTAAGGTGAAAGGGAAAGAAAGCTTCTGTATGTACCCAAGATTTCTCCAGATGATTATCAACGAGAAGCTTCCAAACCTGCCCAAGAACAAGGAATACGAGGTCATTCTAGAGGTAATGGATGACACAACACTGGGCAGGATGAAGGTGTATCGGGGAAAGCCACAGAAGCCCCCAGTTAGATGTCTATTTGGGCATCTGGCTAAAGCAGACTATGTGGCACCTAAAGGAAGGAGGTGGTGCCATATTGATAGTGATTCTAATGTTGAAGATGTTGTGATTCCTGATGAAGATCAGGATGATGATGATGATGACCATAATGATGGTCAAGGTGGTGGTGATGGCTCTTCTGTTGCTGGTGGGTCTGAACAAGCTACCATCCACCAAGACATCCCTATCAGTGAGGATATAGGGAATTTTAATTTAGAAGAGGAAGAAGTTGATTTTTAAGGAGGAACCTCTGGTCAGGCCGGTTGGAGGGAGATGGGTGGCCATTGACAAAGCCAAGTAGACTATTAGTGTGCGATAAACTAAATCAGCTGGAGCAGATACAGAGGAGGCTGATCCTTCCTACACTCCTGATCAGCCTATCTTAAAGGGAAAGGATGTCGCGAGTCCCTCTGGGTCCAGACTGAAGAGAATGGCCAGGCCTTCCTATAAAAAGGGTAACGCCCAAGACTAGTGCTGATGCGACCCTCCTTGCCCTCACAAACCTCTCCAGCCACTACCACATTTCCACCTACTACCACTATCCCACTCACCACTACACAATCCATACCTGCCTCACCCAAAAGAACCTCACCAATTATTCCTCACACCATACCCATTCCCACACCTGTTTACACAACCTCCACAACTACCCCAACCACCTCCTAAGCCGGAACCTCAACCCAACAACCTTCTCCTTCTCAGAGTTCCCCTCTACCCATAATGGGTCTAGAGGAACAGCTTGCCAGCCTTAACAGGTTGGTGCTCAAGCTGTTGGCAGCAGATGATCTGAAGACTGCCCAAATTAGCCAGCTGATGTCAGTGAATGTAGCACAAGGCCAGCAGATTGCCAAACTGACTGAGAAGAACGAAGCCCATGAGCGTGCTTTAGTTTGAGCTCATAAGGCCCTTAAAGCTTAGAATGAGCTGGTGCTTGCATCCACCAAGAAGTTCGAGGATCTAGAGAAGAAGAATAAGAAGATCATGCTAAGATTGAAAGGGAGGAAGGAGGATCCCTTGATGATAAAGGGTGATGGAGATGATGATGATAACGACTCGAGTGATGATGACTCTAATGATGATGATGATGAGGTGGATGTGAATGAAACTAGTGAGGAGAACAAGAAGAATGACAATGATGACGAAGATCAACCTGAGGGTGAAGGCAAAGCTCCAACTTCACAGCAACCTGATAGGGAGAGAAGAACTAAAAGAAATCAAGATCAAGGAACGTCATTCTCTGCACCTCAAGATACAGATCGACAAGAAACGGATCAATGTAATGATTGACATGATTATGTAATTTGTAATTATGTGTATTGACATGTTTTAAATTAATGAAATTGAATGTCAACTTATGTGAAATGCAATGATGTTCATTAAACCTTGTCGTGTTTTATTTTATCCAGCAGATAAATCTCACCAGATCGATGAACACGATGTTGCACCCCTGTAGCAAATCAAGACCCAGTTCACTATGATTCTTGATTTGCAGGGGATTGTCACGCGATCGGTGAGTTATGCGCCATAAAAAGGGGAGATCATTCATGACTTATCAGATGAGCAGATAGCAGAAATGTTCAGGCTCAACCCAGATGAGATCGTCAGAGACGCACCAGAGGTAGACATGATCAGTGATGAAGAACTGCACGGTGTAGATGAGGTGGAGATTGAGGATATCTGATTATTATCCTCAGTACACAAATGAAGATGGTGAGGCCGTACCGAACTTAGGTGAAATGTTTGACAGCGATAGCTTTGACAAGATAAATGAGAAGGTCACTGAGAAAGAATCTACAGAAAAGACCGCTCAAGCTGAGGATGCTGATGTTGAACAAAGAAAAGCTGAATGGGTTGAGTGTCTAGCCGAAATGAGGAACCAGCATGCACCACCAAAGAAAAATGCCTACACGAAGCTATACAAAGTTAAAAGGCATTAGAAGGTATCGGGGAAGATAATCAGCTGGGCATACTTTGAAGACTTGAATGTTTATGCTGTGAAGAGAGAGAAGGGGATAGAGAACTTCAGATATCCTCATGATCTTGAGTTGAACAGACTGGCAGGTTTAGACCTCCTATTTGCTGATCCGAGAAAGATGTCAGGATGGTTTGAACGAGCTTTAAAGAGAAAATATCTTACTAAGTGGGTGAACTTCAAACCTCAACAGCCAAGGAGGTTCCTAAGCAAAACAGATATAGATCCCATTTCAAGTAGACCAAACGTGGTTTTGAAATGGAGACCACCCAGGACAATGACAAAGATTCCTTTGAGGAAAATGCCACAGAACTTCACGTCTCATTTTAAGTGGTGGTATTATGACTGGAGGACCGGTGAAGCCGTGATTATACTGGATAGAGATGGAAAGATTAAGACTATCCAGGTATTTGACCCGATATGGCTTACCAACTTGTTTGAGGATGATGTACACACATTATACAAGTGGCCACTGTTCTACGACACTCTGGACATAGTGCAAGCTCTTCAATTCCAGCATGTCATCAGATTATGCTTCGCGTTCAAAATACATGCTGGGGTAATAAAAGAAGAAAAATTGAATAAGTTTGCTGAGTGTGTGAAGAATGTTAGACATTAGAGAGAACTAAGTCCAAGGGGGAGTTTGTTGATACATGATGTCCCTAGTTTGTTATACTTGAATGTTTATGTCTTTCATTCTTACATATATGTAATACATTAGTTTTGAAATGAAATTATATGTGTTTGAATGTCTATTTACTATTGAATGTGTAATATTCTTATAGTGGTTATGAATACACGCTTAATATGTGTTTGTAGTAGTTATACATAGTTCTGAGTTAATAATGATTCAGGAATATGTTTGAATTAGTCTTATGGTTATTAATGCTAATGGATCATGCTTATGGACCAGTCGCACGACTGAATCAGGTGTTTGGGTCAGTCGCACGACTGAGTCATAAGACTGGCTCAGTCGCACGATTGGACCAAATGTATGGTTCAATCGTGCGCATGAACAAATCGTATGGCTCAGTCGCACGACTGAACCATGCTAATGGCTCAGTCGTACTACTGTACACTAAAACCTATAAATACCACGTAATTCGTGGAAAAACGTAACACTTTGAATTCTATCACACCCTAGCCGTCCAGAGAGTTCTATCTCGTTCATCCAAGTTCATAGTTCGTCCCGGATTATTCTCTAATCATTCTTAATGTTGTTCTATCATTAGATTGATCCGGGTTTTCATTCTCACTTATTGGATCGCCAATCAAATAGGATTCCGCACTATTTGATCTGGTTACGCGTTGAATCTGTTAGTACTCCGTCCGTACACGGTCCTAACAGGATGAGGATTGAGTGGTTAAACAAGAGGAAGAACGAGAGGTTCTATCGATGAAGAATGGCGTAAAAGGTTCAGAGCATGTGGGAGGAAACGAGTTAAATAGAAGATGTACGATCAGAAAAAGACTCGGCCCGACGCGCCCTAAGGGAAAGCATAGGAACCATTGGAAAGGAGTGGTGTCATTGTGTTGCCAGAACCATTAGGTGAATCTTGAAAAGATAAAGAATCGTTACCTCGGCGTCAGGTGGGTGAGTGTTGTGACACCTCACCTGTTACCTGGACGGGCGTTTACAATTGATACAACTTACGGTGGAAGTTAACATATATTTTATTACAAACTATAATATCATCAACTGGTAACGTTTACTATTTTACAACAAAATTTAAACACAAACTAAAATAAAAATTTCTTGATCTTTTAAATTCTTTATTTTTGAGCAATTTTTAAGTATTTTCTTAGGGATTACCTGTGATATATATACTAAAAAAGACAGAAGCTTTTAAGAATATGGCCAGCATTTAAAGTCGGTTTAGCTTTTAAGAATATGGCCAGCATTTGAAGTCGGTTTTGAGTTTATTGTTTACAGATAAAGGATTCATGATATACATACATACATGTCTTACATGCATACATATATAAAACACACACACGTATACACAAGCACATGCACTAGTTTCATTTATATGTATATACAATATTATTATTTATTTACTCAATTATTTTTAGTATTATTATTATTACTGTACTTTAAAACACAAATGGAGGAATAGAAAAATCAAACAAGACAATAGATTAATATTATTGTTTCAACAGATTATTAATTAAATTCATTTGCTCTGGTGGTAAATATATCATGTTATCTTTATACTAATAAATAAAAATAAATTCGGACACTTGTCACCAATCTAGGCCATGTAATAATTGGTTTTTCCGCTTCTCTCTCCTCTTAATCATAAATGATATAATATCTATTTATTAATTAATAACTATTCATAATTAAAATTCCAAATATGTTAACTTTAAATTTTCAAATGTGTAATACATGGGTTTATTCAATCTGTATAATACATAATATTTAATACATAACTTTTTATATTATAAATCATGTAACATTAAATTTATTTCGTCCGTGTATTACACGGGGTTGTAACCTAGTAACTTAATATGTCTGGGTTCAAATCTAGTTTCTTTTTTTTTTCTTTTGGTTTTGTATTTTTTTTTCCGGCTCAAACACATGTTTTGTAAACATGAATTGGGCTTGTTAGAATTTAGTTATGTAACTTTTTTTTTCTATTTTTATTTTGTGGTTTGTTTTGTTTTTCTTATATTTCTTTTGGGCTCGACAAAATTAT
>BJCN01311048.1:1611-13647 GCA_018326445.1 Flaveria brownii
TTCAATGGATCTATAGCACTATCTCTAATGACCTGCTCCACATAATCCTCATGCCCAATTCTACTGCCTCCCAAGCCTGGGTTGCTCTTGGAAACATTTTTCAAGACAACCAAAACTCACGTGTTTATTTGGAGCATAAGTTTGTGTCTACCCACCTTGACAACTTCCCCAACATCTCAGCCTATTATTAGCCCTAAAAATGTTGGCTGACAAATTGGCAAATGTCGGTTCATCGGTTAGCAATCAACGATCGGTTCTTCAACTCATTGTTGGGCTCAACAAGAGCTATGAAGATGTTGCTATGTTGATTCAACAAAACCCTCTTCCCAACTTCTATAAAGCACGTTCCAAGCTGGTACATAAAGAAAACCGCAAATCCACCAGGCAGCCAATACCGCCACCGACGTTGCTCTTCATACTACAACCACAACACCGCCACCACACACCCACCTTCAATCTCAGAGTGCCTCTGCAATCCACTCTGACCCATCATCCTACTACAACAATCGTGGTCTGTGGTCGTGGGCGCGGTGACCATGGTCGTTCAACTGGTGGCCGCGGCTGGGGCTTTCAGGGTACACATTCACCCTCTTCTTTTACTCCTAGTCATCACAACCTAGCCCCTCGCTTACTAGCCCAGCACCATAGGGATATACTTCTTACTAGTTGGGGGCCTTCCCACCCTGTCCCTACCCCACCCAGCCCTTTGGTCCAGCCAGAAACAATTACAGTCCCTCCCCAACTCCTGCAGGCATTCTCGGCCCACGCCCAACTCAATCTTATATAGCCTCTGAGTCCGGGTTTAGAAATAACATAGGCATATTCATAAGTATATTCATAAGCATAACAACCAGACTATAGCGCATACATCTCATAAGAATACATCACATAAGCATAAGCATACACATAAGCATAACAACCCGAAGATAATGCATACATCAAATAAGCAACATGCTTAACCTATAAAGGGCAAATGTCGATAACCTACACATCACGCGGGGGGTCACGCATCAAGTCTTCCTTTACTCTTCTTACCAACAGATCCTACACACTCCTGTCCTCGATCATGTGCTCGGAGAGGTGCAACTCTACCATATCCCGCCTAGTTATCTCATTCCAAGTCAACTTAGGTCTTCTTATACTCATCCTACCATCTAAGATGATGTTCTCTAATGCTCTAACCGGCGCTGACATCGGTCTCCTCTTCACGTGCCCAAACCATCTTACTCTTCCCTCTCGTATTTTATCCGTGATACAAGCCACCTCTAGCCTTTGCCGAAACACGTCGTTCCTTATCCGATCCAGTCTTGTGTGTCCACACATCCACCTTAGCATTCGCATTTTCGCGACCTCTATTTGTCGCTCGTGCGATTTCTTTATGGCCCAACAGTCTGTTCCGTATAACATAGCCGGACGTACTGCCACTCTATATAGTTTTCCCTTTAGTCTTGCTGGGAACCTCTTATCACACAAAATCCCTGATGCTTACAACTCAATAACATTCTCCATGTTCCTAATATTATTAAAAAATTGCTTTTTGTTAGACGTTTAACTATTGACAATAATATTTCAATTGAATTTGATCCCTTTGGTTTTGATATGAAGGACTTTCAGACGCAAACTCCCATCCTCCGATGTAACAGCACCGGGGACCTCTATCCGCTTACACTCCCTCAAGTAGCTCACATCATCATTCCTTATGCCTTTGCATCCATCACTCAAGACCTATGGCACTACCGTCTTGGGCACCCCGGAGCTTCTATTTTACAATCTTTAAAACCTTGTTTATCTTTTTCTAGCAATAAACCATTATGTAGTATTTGTTCTTCTTGTGTGTTTGACAAACAAGTTAAATTACCATTTTCCCACTCTACTTATGTTACTTATTTACCTTTTGATATCATTCATACCGATTTATGGACCTCCCCGATATTGAGTTCTAGTGGACATAAATATTATCTTTTGTTTCTTGATGACAAAACAAACTTCTTATGGTCATGCCCTCATGCAAAAAGTCTCACGTATATTGGACATTTGTTCAATTTTATACGTTCATACATACTCAATTTAACTATAAAATCAAGTCTATTCAATGTGATAACAGGCGTGAATATAATAATCATCTGTTTCAAAACTTTTGTGCCACCAATGGCATTCAATTTAGATTTTCTTGTCCACATACATCTCCATAAAATGGTAAAGCTGACGGAAAATACACTCCATCAATAACATTCTTCGAACTTTTCTTTCTCATGCCTCTATTCCCGAATCCTTTTGGCATCATGCTTTTCAACATTCTACTTACCTATTGAATATTCTATTCCCACGCAAAATTCTAAATAATCTCACCCCCACCCATCTTCTATACAACCGACAACCATCTTCTATATAACTGACAACCATCATACAAACACCTTCGGGTGTTCGGTTGTCTATGTTACCCTTTCTACCCTTCAACCTTAATCCATAAACTACAAAAACCATCAGGGCTATAAATGTTATAACATTCAAACCCAACAAATAACTCCTTCCCGTCACGTCATCCTTGATGAAACTATCTTCCCCTTCTCCACCAGCCATAAACCTACTACCTAAACCTATAAATTTCTAACTGATCCTCACCCATTTGTTTGGTTCAACCACAACACCTCCCTCCCTACAGCCCACTCCAGCCCCCACCTCACCGACCTTCCAAACATACTACAGACACCCCAAAGGACAACCCCCCTCCCCATACACCAGTTTACCGGTCCACTCCCGCCCCCACTTCAGCCGACTTACCCCTTCCACCTGGCCTTGCGGACCTTGCCAGTTCTAGAGTTGATGTCTCCACCGCCCCCTCTTCAGGCAGCCCACAAAATGTTGTGCCCCCTCCTGTGTCCAGTGTATCTTCACCTCCATATCCCCTCCACCCTCCTCCACCGCCTCCCCCACAAAGGACAATTCAAACTCGAAGCATGTCCGGCGTTTCCAAACTTCTACAACCTTTTCCTTGCAATCTCCATGCTTCTCTTGACCTCTCTCTTATTCACCACAATCCTTTTGATGCGCTTTGTAACCCGGATTGGAATAAAGCCACGGGCCCACGACCGACGAGTTCTAGGTTCTTATTAACAATAGGACGTGGGAGTTAGTTCCGCGGATAACCCATATGAATATTGTACGGAGTTTGTGGATTTTTAAACATAAACTTAACTCTGATGGCACCTTGGAGCGATACAAAGCTTGGTTTGGTTTGTGATGGCAGGTCTCAACAAGTAGGCATCGGTTGCAGGGAAACATTTAGTCCAGTGGTGAAGCCCGCCACAATCCACACAGTTCTTGCTTTTGCCCTCTCGCATTCTTAGCCCATTCATCAATTAGATGTCAAGAATGCTTTCTGACATGGGCATCTTAACGAAACTGTCTATATGCATCAACCTCCGGGGTTTTGGGACTGGAAGTTTCCCAATCATGTGTGCCTGCTAAAGAAATCATTATATGGATTGAAGCAGGCCCCAAGAGCTTGGTATCGACGGTTTGCTGATTATGTATCCACCATTGGTTTTCATCCTAGCAAATGTGATCACTCACTCTTTATCTACAAACACGGTCATATACAACTGTATTCTGCTTTATGTGGATGATATCATTCTTGTTACCTCTTCAGATGCTCTTTGTCACATTTTCATGCATCTCCTGGCTACATAATTCGCAATGAAGGATTTGGGTCCATCGAGTTAGTTTCTCGGCATTTCAGTCACACGGTCCAATTAGTCACTATTCTTATCTCAACAAAAATACGTCGCCGACATCTTGGACCGTGCTGGCATGACTTCTTGTAAACTTAGCAACACTTAAGTGGACACAAAATCCAAACTCAGCTCTAGATCTGGCACTCTACAGGATGATGGGGGTACACATTATCGCCAGCTTGCAGGGGCCCTTCAATACCACACGTTTACCTGTCCGGATATAAGTTACGCGGTCCAACAAGTGTGTATGCACATGCATGCACCCCATACCTCACATATGAATGTATTGAAATGTATCCTTTGTTATCTCAAAGGAACGTTGCCTCCTTACTATTTTATACTGACGCAGATTGGGGGGACACTAGGCGCTCCACTTCTGGTTATTGCGTTTATTTGGGTGATAATCTCCTTTCATGGTCATCCAAACGCCAACCTATCTTGTCCTGCTCTAGCGCTGAGGCGGAATATCGAGTTGTTGCTAATGTCATTTCAAACATGTTGGCTTCGAAATCTTCTATTGGAACTTCATCACCCACCCACTCATGCCACCTTGGTTTATTGCGACAATGTTAGCGCCGTATACTTGTCATGCAATCTTGTTCAGCATCAACGCACCACACATATTGAGCTCGATATCCACTTTGTGCGGGAAAAGGTTGCCCGGGGACAGATTCGGGTTCCACATGTACCTTCTTGCCATCAGATCGCTGGTATCTTCGCTAAGGGCCCACCTCAAGTTTTGTTTGATGATTTTCGGACCAGTCTCAACATCCGTCCTCCTCCTGCTTTGACTGCGGGGGTATATTAGCCGAGATATATTGGTGATATATAACTCATTAGCTGATTTCTAGGATGTTAGTTAGGCATTGATTTATATTGTAAATTTGTTCCATATTTAGATTAGGGTATTTATATATTATATATACCGATTATGTTCAATGAGAAGGACACGGTTGTGAATACCAAATAATAGTTTCATCTTTTATGAGAGATGTATGGGTCAGACATAGCCTCTAACGATACATATGCTATGTATAAGAGCATAGGCCAAGGTTCTTATGTAGCTCAAAAGAAGGGTATTGGGCGAGGCATTAGCATTATTTTTGTTAATATTGTAAGGAGGTGGGACACACGAAATACAATTGTTCGAATCGTCCTCTTGGCTCTCATCCACCTGCTCGCCCCAAAGCTCGGATAACCACTACTAAGATATCTTAAGACCACACTTGGTTTAGGGATCTTGTATACTTACCAAGGCCATTGTCGTGTGGGTGCATTTACGGAGGAGGTGGATGGACAGATATTAGGTTTCTCAGATGCGGATTGGGCAGGTTGTCCCATTTCACGACGGTCTACGACTGGGTATTGCGTTTTTGTCGGAGGAAATCTTGTGTCGTGAAAGAGTAAGAAGCAATACACAGTATTCCAATCTAATGCAGAGTTAGAGTATAGAGCCATGGCAGATGTCACATCAGAGATGATATGGGTTTGTCATCTTCTTAGAGAACTTGGGGTTGTTTCTGATAACTTGATGCGGTTATATTGTGATAACCAATCAGCGATACATATAGCTAAGAATCAATTATTTCATGAGAGGACGAACCATATTGAGGTTGATTGTCATTTGATTAGAGATCGAGTAGTAGGTACTCAAACAGATCCTCCCTCTATTCAGCCATTTCACATCAAGACAGATTTTCAACTTGCAGATATCCTCACCAAACCTCTTAGGAAAGCTCAGTTAGATTTCATTTGTAACAAGTTGGGCATGATTAACATCTATGTTTCAACTTGAGGAGGAGTGTTAGTTGTAAATATCAGTTGGTATCTTTTTGTAAATATCAGTTGTAAATATCAGATTTTCAACTTGCAAATATCCTCACCAAACCTCTTAGAAAAGCTCAGTTAGATTTCATTTGTAACAAGTTGGGCATGATTAACATCTATATTTCAACTTGAGGAGGAGTGTTAGTTGTAAATATCAGTTGGTATCTTTTTGTTTATGGCCCATGGGCCAAAACCCATCTAGATTTAGGGTTAGTTGTGTATTCTTGTATATATATGGTGTTTCATCATTTGTTAATAGAGTGAGACATTCTATCCAGCCACAATAACACTATCATAGTAGTTTTTATAATGTGTATATGTCTCAGCCATGGTTGTGAACTATATTTAGAGCCATATAATTTTGTACGTTACACTCTTGTTAAGGACACTTCTTGTTGTATTATTTCCCGTTACAAGTGTTTAAGCTATGTTATTGTTTCTTTTCCCTTTTGTTTTAAGTTGATTAGTGCTCGAATTGAGCATATAAGTTTACGTGTCAAATAGCTTTTGGATGCTTGTGCAGTTAAATTATATTCTTGTACACTTGTCATTATTTCTTAAATTGTGGAAAAAGTTTCCAGAAGTTATTTTCCGAATATGCAGCGCTAATGGATGCAATACGGGAGGATGTCTCTGTATTAACCTTGCTAGCTGAGATTCTATGCCTATTAGATATGATTGTTAATTCATTTGCTCACATGATTTCAACCAAACCTGTAGATCGATACAACAGGCCTCATTTCACAGGCAAGTATTACAATGATTCTCTTTCTATTTTCTGGCCCCAGAATGTTTATATTTTTAATGGTCGACTTATTATGTTTACCAATAGAAAATGGACCACTGGCAATTGATGCTGGAAGACACCCTATACTGGAAAGTGTGCACAATGATTTTGTTGTATGTCACACTCCTATATTTCATATATTGATTTTTGTGCTCTAGAATATACAATATATACATTATCATTGAAAACTTACCAGTGTCATGCATTCTATTTTGATGTTTTTTTATCTTTTTGCAGCCCAACAATATATTTCTTTCAGAGGCTTCAAACATGGTGACCGTCATGGGCCCCAACATGTAAGCAATAAAGAAGAAGATTCTTCATATCTTTTTGTTCCAGTTCTATTGCGTTGATTACTTGTTAGTTGTCTTGAAGCTAACTCCTCTTGAACGAAAAAAGTTAAAAAAGGAAAAAAATATACTAATATGCAAGCAGATCTTAATCTATATATACCATAACACTCAATGTGAGGGGTTGTGTAAAAAAAACCCTGAAAGTATACTGCCTAAATGAGTAATGTGGCTATTTTAAAGGTTTCAAAATACCCATCCCTTAATTAGTGTATATCAGATGAATACAAAGAACCAAGAAATTATTTTGCTCCACATAATTAAACATGACTGTAGCTCATTTATGAATAGGCCATCATGTTCTTGCTGACCAGTATTCGTATCGAGCTTTGCTATATTTTTGGATGTAGATCGAGGATCTTAAAGCATCCTATATCTTAAGTATAATGATATACCGGTTCCTTCAGGAGTGGAAAAAGTACATACCTTCAACAAATATGTCTAATTGTCATCCTTGCTCAAATTGGTTGCTACATTCCTGCCCGCTTTGCAACCCTAAGGGTGGTTGATCGTGTTTTTACAAGGATGGGCACAGTTGATAATCTTGAATCAAATTCTAGTACGGTACGTATTAGATTGCTTCCTCGCCTTTTTCTGGCCTGATCACTTCATTTTACATTGCATCCTTAGTATCTAGTAACGTGCAGAGTATCAGGAGTTATGTTATTTATGATTATTTATTTTTAGTGGAAGGTCATGCATAATATTTTAAATGCAGTCGTTGACTAGTTACTTATAGTACCTATCTAGGTATTAAACAAGACAATCAAAGGTGTACTAAATGAGTGACATCGGTTCCTTAAATACAATATGATTTTTGAACATTGATTGCTGATGACAAACTTCTTTTAAAAAAATCAGCATATATCATGAAAATTCTTTATCCAGGATTTTGTGAGTGGATACCATACACATTAAGAAGGTTGGTTTTGTCATGCTGATCAAAAGTCACATAGACAAAAACGTGGAAGGGGTAGCCATGACAACTGGGTAGCACTTGTAACTGACCTTACATTAAGTTCTGATGTCTTTGTACTACAGACACCAAGTAATAGTATTAGTGACTTAGACATAACTCAAGTTTAAAGCTTTGATTTGCTACGTCAAATATACTTCAATTCACATTACATTGGGGACGTAATGCATGTCTTTTAGCTTTAACTTATATGGAAATTTTTTATGTTAACCATGTATATCATTGATACGTGTCTTGATTTATGTAATATTTACCTTAAGCTTCCAACCAAATTTGATCTTGCAGTTCATGACAGAGATGAAAGAGACAGCTTTTATCTTGCAGAATATCTCTGAAAGGTATATCATTTCCGATATCATCAACAGGAGGTAGGTGTTCTACTCATGTAAATACATAACATATTGTTTGAATAACTGGGAACAGGAGTCTTGTTGTGATGGATGAGCTGGGCAGGGCTACGTCTTCCTCTGATGGTCTTGCAATTGCGTGGAGTTGCTGTGAAAAACTATTAGCACTCAAGGCGTAAACCACATATCTCATGCTAGAGCTTTTAAGAACGTGTTTACAACAAACAATAGTTGCAGCACTTTTTCCAGATTATCTTATAATTAAAGAATGCTTGTCTTTTGCTTTCAGTTACACGATATTTGCCACACACATGGAAAACCTATCAGCACTAGCCACCATGTATCCAAATGTAAAGATTCTTCATTTTGATGTTGAAGTAAAAAACAATCGATTGGATTTCAAGGTACCTTAACCTCATATTTGTAAAAATTTTAGTGTGTGATTGTTTGTAGAGAGGGATGGAGAAACAAGTCGTTCAATACAGAATCAATTTTAAGTAGAGAGTTGTGAGAAATGCATAAATGCAAGATGATTATGTAATTTTGTAATCTTTGTTCCCCCCACTCTGTAAAAGTACTTAAGCATTCTTGTAGTTAAAAAGGGGGTATTTGGTGCTTAACTTAGCTCCCACTTTGCACAAGGTCCGGGGAGGGGTCAGATAGCTTCACGATCTGATGTTCTGTGACTTGAACCCATATGTGTCACATAAAATACAAGTATATGTGTTTATGCACTTCTCACAATTCTTTGCTTAAAATTTGGGTTTGTATTGAATGACTATATATGCATATGTCTAGATATACATATATGCATTTGTGTATATATACATAAATATGCCTAAACACATGTAGATTTATATTTCTAACTTGTTGATCCACATACACAGTTTGAGCTGAAAGATGGATCACGGCATGTACCACATTACGGGCTTCTGTTAGCAGGAGTAGCTGGGCTACCAAGTTCAGTTATTGAGACCGCCAGAAATATCACTTCAAGGATTACAGAAGAGGTGAATTTGTTTTGTTGTTATGATTCCCCCAAGGGTGTATGCATGGGAGTATAATTTTTTAATTTAATAAACAGGAAGTGAAGAGGAAGGAAGTGAACAAAGAGCAATATGAAGGTATTCAGATGGCATATCGTGTGGCTCAGCGTCTCATTTGCTTGAAATATTCCAACCAGGATGAGGATTCCATCCGACAAGCACTTCAACATCTTAAAGACTGTCATGCCAATGGTACCATTTAGTCTAATATCCTTCTACTGTTCTAAATGATAACCGTTTTTGTCAGTCGCCTAAGAACATGTCTTTGGTTTGTGGTGTCACTTAGGCTACCCGACCTATGTCTTGAAATGTTGGGAGTAAATCTTTTTCATGTTGCATAAGCATATATTAAGTTTCGTACACACAAAAAGAAAGCAACAAATATAACTAAAATAAGCCTAAAATTATCTTAATAGGAGCCTGCCAAATATTTATTTAATTGTCACAAGACACTCAAAGATATAGATTGGTAGAAAGTTAAGGATCTTTTAGGTAAAGCATTCAAGTAGACACTTTCGTGTAGCAAAACTTTTTCTGATCAACACAAAAAAATTAATGCATCTTTAAAAAAAATTAAAATGAAAATGAAAAGTTGGTTAATTAGCAATTACTCGAGAAAGGCGAGGGAACTAAGGTGTAAACGAGTTAAGCTGATGTTGAGCTATTCGAGATCTGTTTGCTCAAACTAAGCTCAAACTAAGTCGATATTAAACAAGCTTGAGCTTATAATTAGGCTCTTTTAATAAATGAGCTTGAGTCTTAGGCCCTGAGCTTTACATATCGAGCTTGATTGTGTTCACAAGTCTAAACGACCTTTTATTTATTATATAAGGTTCTAGATTTGAACCTGCAATCTTCAGGTCATGAGCCTGGTGAGTTGACCACCTCCACCTTGATGCTTGCCCTCTATCTCTCTTTATCCAGCTAGGTAAGCTAAATCGGTATATCTAGCCCAATAGCTTTCGTAGTAACAAAGAACATCCTATATCTTTAATTAAAAGAATACATGTATGGGCTGAAAGATAGGCTCGTCTGAAAAGGAGTAGCTTAGTTGAATATATTAAGATAGATTTGACCCCTCAGGGACTCGGAATGACTTCATTGATTAATCATCAAATGGAAACCCTATAAGCATGTCATCAAGTTAGGTTAAGTTAACCTTAGTGGTCACCTTTTTTGTTTTCATTTAACACCATTGGTGTTCAAGAATATCTGAATCTAAACATGCACATACAAAAACGACTTGTATGAAATGCAATAAAGTTTGCAAATCACTATTTATTTTATTAAAAATTTAATATATAAGATAGTTATTAAATACAAAAATAATAATACGTGCTATGATATAACAAAAATCATAAATGTAAATACACTCAATACAGATAAGACTAACTATAAAGAAAATAACTAAATAAATGATAAACGAGTTGTGTACCATTTGAAGATAAATTTCCTAGTAATGTTTTTATTGAGATAAATTTTATGAATTATAAAAAAAATAACTTCAAAACTTAATTAGGTTATGTCTTCGGATAACGGGCTGATCCTATCCCACATCCTTTATGTCCTTTATGCCGATGACGTTTTGGTGTTGGGGGAATGGTCTATACCTAGCATGAAAACTTGACTTGGATCCTTAGATGGTTCCATCTCACGCCAGGTTTAAAAATTGATATTTTTAAAAGTAGTTTATATGGTGTCGGGGTTGATCATAGAGAATTGACATTTATGGCTAATATTTTGCATTGTCAAGTGGGTATGTTTCCTTTTGTTCATTTAGGCATTACTACGGGCGCAAACATGAACAGGGTGGGTAATTGGAGCGCGTTGATAGAAAAGTTAAAGGCCAGGTTGTCGGGTTGGAAAGTTAGATCATTGTCATTTGGTGGTCACCTTACTTTGATCAAGGCTGTTTTGGATAGCCTTCCGACGTATTTTCTATCCATTTCTAAAGCTCCCTTGGCCGCGATAAAGAAGCTAGAGCGTTTGAGAAGGGAATTATTATGGAGCGAGTCTACAATAGCTCCAAAATTAATTGGATTACGTGGGACAGAGTTTGTCACCCAAGTCGGTTGGTGTTCTTGTTGTCCCTATCATTAGAGATTCAAAGTTGGCTCTTCTAGCCAAATGGAGATGGAAATTCAAGTCCGAGAAAAATGTCTTATGGGTTTCGGTTATAAAAGCAATCGACCACCGATCCCGGGTTTTTGCTTCTATCCCGTTAAAATCACAAATCCCAGGGGTGTGGAAGATGACTTGTAATGTTGAGAGAATTTCTAAAAGAAAATATTTCCATAGACATCCTCATACATGCCAAAGTTGGTAGTGGGAATTTGGTTATGTTTTGGCAAGATAATTGGAATGAAAAAGGCCCATTAAAAGGATCATACCTGGACCTGTACAAAAAAGAAAAAAAAAATCATGTTTGGTAGGAGAAAGATTGTTTAGAAGTGAAAAAGGGTGTTTGATGGTTGGTAGTTGGAAACAAGTCCTCTGTAGTGCTGCTGCGATGAAACAAATGCAACAACTAATGCTCTCTTTAAGCAATCTCTAGTTGTATGAAGGTGATGATAAGTGGATTTGGCAAGGAGATGAGGATGGTATGTTCACGGTTAAAGGTCTTAGAAATATAGTTGAGCTAAATCGCATATTGTTTGACTTAAACCCTCTGTCATGATTATCTTGGGTGCGTCTTAAGGTGAATTTTTTCACATGGAGGGCGAGGCTTGACTGGATCCCTTCAAAGAAAGTTCTTATTAGGATTTTTGGCTATATGAAAATGTTCCCATCCCACATTGGTGCAAGGATGAAAGCTTAGGAGGACTCCAAGCTTATAAAAGAAGTCCAAGGCTTTGGTTTCAAAGTGCCCCAACCAAAAATACACTTGAAGTGTTTGGTTCTTTCTTTCTTTTCTAGTTCTCTTGTCTTAGAGTGTAGAAAGTTTTTTTAAACACTTTGGAGAGTGTGGG
>BJCN01311055.1:0-10427 GCA_018326445.1 Flaveria brownii
ATTTTTTTAAAGATAAGGCTCAGAAGCGGTTGTTCGTTGTGGCTGCAAACAACATGTTTACCACGCCGGACAAGCGAGCATAAACCGCTCATTCCATCATCGCCTGCCTAGCAGATTTTCTTTCATTCAAAAGTTGAGAGCCAAAAGGTCATTCGTTACATCATCAACCTTAAATAAATCCAAAAATTACCTCTAAACACATAATATGCATAGGATCTCGGATGATGCCAAGATCATTGTCATGGACAATCACAGAATCTAAAACATTTAGAATCAAGAATCAGTTTCAGAAATGCCAGATCTATAACTTTGTCAGGGTCTCAGATGAGCCCAACCTCAACATCATCAAAAACAACAATTTACATACCGGTATTCCTTCAAAAACTCAAAGTCGACAGCATGCACAGAGAAAGAATGTGTCAAGAGAACACAAAACTCTAAACAAACTTCGTAAATGATAGTTCTCAGATGTCGCGTGCACATCATCATTGAACAACCTCAAATTTTATGTGAATATCACCTAAATCACTCGCATGGTCGAAAGCACGACAGCTAACATATACATATTTTTTTAAAGATAAGGCTCAGAAGCGGTTGTTCGTTGTGGCTGCAAACAACATGTTTACCACGCCAGACAAGCGACCATAAACCGCTCATTCCATCATCGCCTGCCTAGCAGAATTTCTTTCATTCAAAAGTTGAGAGCCAAAAGGTCATTTGTTACATCATCACCCTTAAATAAATCCAAAAATTACCTCTAAACACATAATATGCATAGGATCTCGGATGATGCCAAGATCATCGTCATGGACAACCACAGAATCTAAAACATTTAGAATCAAGAATCAGTTTCAGAAATGCCAGATCTACAACTTTGTCAGGGTCTCAGATGAGCCCAACCTCAACATCATCAAAAAAAACAATTAACATACCGGTATTCCTTCAAAAACTCAAAGTCGACAGCATGCACAGAGCCTCGGATAACCCCAAGCCTGTCGTCATCGACAAGAACTAAACCTGAAACATTTGGAAGAACGATTTAGGGAAAAAAACTCCAGATCTACACAGCCTTAGTTCAATACAAAACCCACAATTGAAGGAAATGGCTAACCCTAGAAGATATCCAAAGCTGACATGTCGGTCTAAGTGCAGCGCAGAAACAGAGAAGCATTCCCCGAGGTTTCACCCGGTTAACGTGCGACGGTGGTGGTAGTGACGGTGATGACGCCGCCAGCGCCTTAATCTAGCCGGAAAGAGGTGGTCGGACCACCGCCATCTACACCACCGCCATCAAAAACGGCAACATCAACAGCACATCCATCAAGACCACAACCACAGAGAACCATTCCCCGAGGTTTCACCCGGTTAACGTGCGACGGTGGTGGTAGTGACGGTGATGCCGCCGCCAGTGACGGTGACGACGCGACGGTGGAACTCCTACCACAGAGAACCATTCCCCGAGGTCTGGCCCCCCAAAATCGAAGCCCGGTAAGGCCTTGGTAGGACAGAAAACCTCGCAACGATCAGCGGGAGGCATGTGCCAGTTAGACGGCGGTCATCGGCGGGAGGCAAGCGCCGGCCGTCGGCTGGAGGCGGCGGCGCAGTTGGCATACCTCTACCCTCTTTTGGCAAAAGTGACCTATATACAGCCACACAGGGGCACAAACGGAAAAAAAAATATTATGTGGCCAAATCCGAAAGCGTATAAAATAACTATTCATCGCAGTCTGTTTTTCATAATAGGTAAATTATCATATTTATATTAATAATAGGCTTGTTTAAGCTCGAGAGTCTAGTCAGCTTAGTATATAAAAGCCTAACTCTTTTATTGAACGAGGCTATTTTAGGCTTTTTCTCTAGCTTGAGCTCATTTAAAACTCGGTGCGTTTCAACCTTTTAGCGAGACAATTTCAACTAGCTCGACTCGTTTAAACTCCTACTTTCTACGATTTCAATAATAAGGGTGTTTGGAATCACGTCTCTGAAATGTTTGTAGGGAATGATCCTTCTATGGTTAACAACAATGATCCAAGGCGCGAAACCTCCCCCTTGTAACACCCACACGCCTCATTTGTGTGAATCCCCTACGCCCATTCAATACACACTCCTATATTCGGCTTTCGCTTTGATATCCATTGGAGGGGGTGGGGTCCACCCGTGCTCCTTAGCATTCGGGGCCGACCAAATAGCCGGCAAGGACAACCCAAAGAGAGTGAGGGCGTTGGGGAGCTTCTTTGGGTGGTATTACGCCACTGCTATTATGGCGGTCATGATTGCATTTACGGGCATTGTTTATATTCAAGATCATCATGGATGGAGAGTTGGGTTCGGGGTCCCCGTTGTTCTCATGTTTTTTGCTACTATCTTATTCGGGGCCGCCTATCCGCTTTATTACAAGATAAAGGTCGAAAAAAGCGTGTTTACGAGCTTTTGTCAAGTGATATTGGTGGCTTGGAAACATAGAAAGCTCACTTTACCGGATTCAAGTTATGGCTTGTGGTACAATGAAAATAGTGCAAAGGTTATTACACCTACAAAGACCTTGAGGTAGTGAAAGACTTCTCTTTGTTTTGTTTAGTTTGCGTTTGCAATTTCAACTCATTTACTTATGCTAAACGGGGTGTGTCGGAGGGTGAAACTGGCACAAACCTAAATTGTTACTGAAATAATTTAATATATTACAAAAAATTTATGAAAATAAATGGGTTAATGGGGCTACCAACGAACGATGAAAATGACACGAACATAATTCGTTTAGTTAAACACGTTTGATGGTTTGGCCCGAACCTGGCTCAAACTTGTTTAGACTAAACTCAAACTTATTTAGACCAAACTCAAACTCATGTAGACTAAACTCAAATCCGTGAATTTCATGTTAGGTTTGTGTTGTGATAAAAATTTTCCTTTTTACTGTCTTAAATTGTTACTGAAATAATATAATTATTAATCATTTTTGACATACTTATCTAAAAAGTTGTAGATTTTTGTACAAATAGTGGGCTGCGTCAACCCAATCCTGAGGTGAAGAAACATACTATTTTTGACCCGTTATCCGACCCGTTAACTTCTTTTATGGCACCATTCTCTTCCCTTCAGATTCTTGAATAAAGCTTGCATGCCATCAAAACCCGAAGATACGAACAAAGAAGCCGCTAAAGACCCGTGGAACATCTGCACGGTAGATCAAGTCGAAGAGCTAAAAACACTCATCAAAGTAATCCCGTTATGGTCTTCTAGTATAATGTTATCTGTGACCATGAACCAAACCACATTTCCAGTACTCCAGGCGCAAACCATGGATCGACATATCACGCCAAAGTTTGAAATCCCATCGGCCTCATTTGGCTTCTTTGTTATCATAACGATAATGGTTTGGGTTATACTATATGATCGCGTTATCCTCCCATTGTTATCAAAACTAAAGGGGGAACCCGTATATATAAGTGCAAAGTTAAGAATAGGCGCGGGCCTTTGTTTTTCAATAGTGGCAATGGTGGTTTCTGGGGTCGTTGAACATGTAAGGAAACGTAAAGCAGTTGAAGAAGGGCTTTTGAACGATTCTCAAGCAGTTATAAACATGTCGGCTTTGTGGCTCATTCCACAAAATGTGTTAAACGGGTTGGCAGAGGGTTTGAACATAATTGGGCAAACGGAGTTTTATTATTCCGAGTTCCCTAAGAGTATGTCTAGTATTGCATCGGCTCTTTACCTGCTCGGGTTGGCTATCGCGAGCTTGTTGGCTAGTGTTTTACTGAGCATCGTAGACGGGTTAACAAAAGGGAATGGAGAAGAGGGTTGGATTTCTACTGATATTAATAAGGGTCATTATGATAAGTATTATTGGCTTCTTGCTGTAATGAGTTTTATAAACTTCCTGTATTACGTTGTATGTAGTCGGGCTTACGGTCCGGGGATAGACAAAACAGTTTTTACAAGTGAGGAAGTTAATAATACGCGCAAAGATGAAGCCTCGAGTAGTTAATATTCAAAGTTTGAGCAGTTGTTTAATGCTAATTCTATGTAGATGTATCTGTACTAAATAGAAGTTTATATTACTAAAAAACCATATGAAAAGCATAATTCAAACCACCAGTGACAAAAGCATAAGTCAATGTATTTCAAACCACAATACCAAAGTTAAAACAGTCTTAAACCATGAAATCTGAGTCGCAAAGTTTTCATGTTAACGTTCATAAAACTTCATACTAACGTTTCCAGATTCAACTCTATAACCTTCTCATGAACCTTTTAGCAATTCGGGTGTTAAATTCAGCAGGGTTCTTGCTAACCGAACACACCAGGCCATCATTGTTCCATGGCGTGAGCCCACCTAGCCTGCCATATGAACCAGCACCCACCACAGGCTCATGCATCCAAGACACTGAACCAGGTAGCATGAGTCCCCCTAGCCTGCCATATGAACCAGCACCCACCACAGGCTCATGCATCCTAGACACTGAACCAGGCAGATTGAGCCCACCTAGCCTGTCATATGAACCAGCAGACGTTGAATTAGCCATAGAGAGTCTTGCTTCTTCAACTTCCAACGCCTTTTGTTTCCCTTTATTCTTGTTAACTTTAACGGCCCTTAGATTTCTAAAAAACTCCCCAAGGGTAAGATCGTCGGGGAATTCCTCAGCATCAGAACTGAGGTTATTATTAATGTTGTCAGCATTTCCTGCATGAAAATGTACATAAGATTCAACACTAGGGGCAGCAAGACACTCAATGATTTAGAAGTCGTGATTTCAAGCCGCTTCTTTACTAACAGGTCAATTTCAGGTTGTAATTTGTTGGTAAGTTGTATTTTCTTGGTAACCAGGCCACGCACATAAAACATAAAGAAGGAATTAAAAAAAAAAAGAAAGAAAAATAGCTACCAACAAAACTGGTCAAATGGGTTTTAGGCAACATTTGTCTAAGGTGTATTCTCGTACTTACAACGTTCTAAATCATTTTTAAAATAAAAAAGTAAAATTGAATTTTAACAATCCAAATTATTATCTATTTGCTAATTATAATCCATACTATACATTTGGTCAGTGACACTCTCAACTTTTACTTTTGTTACTAATAACAATCTTAGTATCATAATTATCATATATTCACACTTGATTTGTATTTGTTTTCCGCTCGATTTGGACTGTATGTTTTTTCATTTCGTATATAATCTTGATTGTGAGCGAAAACGGGTGAAAATCAAATGTAAGTATTTGATGATTATGTTATCGGGATTGATATTGGTACCCAAAGTGAAACTTGGGAGCACCAGTAGTCAAATTGTTAGCATGGACTATAATAGTTTGGATAATTAAAATCCAATCTGCCAAGAAAATATTATTAATTCAGTTACATTGTTTTCATAATAGCATGTAACAAACAAACAAACAAATATAAGAAAAACAGAGAAAACATTATTGGAAGGGTCAGGGACACCCCAACCAGGTCCATTTTACATTTAGGGTTGCATTTAGTTGGTGACGGGTCAAAAAAGGTCAAACACAAAAAGATAAAAAAAACTAGCAAACAATGAAACAGGTCAAACGGGTCAAACACGTCTAATGCCACCTCAGGTGCATTCCAATGGTGCTCACAACGTCCAGAAACATTTTATTTAAAAAAAAATTAAATTGTTACTTTAGTAATAATGATTTCGCAACCGTATATATCAGATTAGATATTAACCAAATGAAAGAAAATTGTTAAAGGATTGGCTTAACCTGACTTGTTCTGCAACTTCGGTCATATTTTGTTTGTAAGAGGTTAAACAAGGTAAAATACAACAAAAATATCAACTAAAAGTTAAACATATCAAATGGATCAAACAGGCCAAAAGCTGCCTGAGGTGTCTTTAATGCTTACTGTGACCTAGATTGTTTTCTTTTAGTAATATAGCGTTAAACATATTTAATACATTAGCTACATACAGTGTTAAAACAAATGAGCAAAAAAGTGTAGGTCGGCCCATCCCGACCACTATTGACCTGGACACAAAATATACATGTTTTGACCCATTACTCAAACTTCCCAGTTCATAATATATTTAAATACCTGCAGGATTTTGGGATTCAACCTCTTTTCCCTTTCTCGTCCTTTCTGCTTCTAATGTTGTGATTGCTGTCAAAAATCAGCCAAAGAAACTGAAAATCAGCATCAAGACACATAACATATATGATGCTCTATGTAAGAAACACCTTTTCACTTACGTTCAACAGTGCTTTCGCGAAGACGTTCAAAATCGTTATGGTCGATTACTGATTGGCAGGCCAAACACTTTTGTGGATCTCTCTTGCTAATAGCAGCAATATAATCACTGTGGTTTCAATCAAAATAGAATCTTAATAAGATAAATATCTGTAATTTAGGTTTTTCTCGGATCACATGAAAATTGCAATTCGTTCATACGCTTTCCTGTATTTGACACAATAGTTTCAAAGAAGACGTTAGTTGCTCAAGGGGTCTATTCTTATTTCCCTTCCCTTATCAGGTACATGTGGCAAAATAGTCTGGTCAAAATGTGTTCGGGTCAAAACAGGTAAATTAGGTAATTTTATGTGTGGGTCCAGTCAGGCCGCTGATGTCTTTTCATCCAGTTTCTTTGAACTTTATATGTAATCATTGTACCAAGTATGAATTTTAAAACTATATTAGTAGAAAAATAGTATACATTCTTTTTAAATAGAATTAATTATGAAATAGTAATCATTTGAACATATGATTATATGAATTTTGACCTTTTTAACCAGTTAGACCCGCTTTGGTTTTAGCCAATAATAAAAACCTGAACAATTACCACAGTACCGCACCGTTTACCCCATGTTTCCATAAAACTAGGTTGTAATTGTCATTACTACGTATTAGGACCAATAATGCAATGCACTAATGCCCAAATTCCTAAGTAGAATAACGACCTCCAAATCAACTCAAAAACCATAGTGAGTAGTCCATCACTAAAGATTAGTAATGGACTTCTAATTGTAACTTACTACTTAACAAGTTGGATCCATGAAATCATGTATCCAACTCGGGTTAGCTATCCAATCCCACAAACACAATGTGGGGTAGTCACGATTTTCAAGCTAGGTTTCAAGGGATGCCGAGAAACGTGCAATTAGTACCAAATCTTCAAGTTTAAATGTAAACAAATATAAATCAAGACATGCTTAAATTGCTAACTTCAAATTCACACTTACCAAATGCAAATGCTGTTGTGTTCAAGCATTTCAGAATCAGCCATTTTGATGCAAGAAAATCCACTAAGATCAGCCCCAATGATTAGAAACTTGAAAACCCTAGAGCGTAATTGGGGCAAGGAAGATCGATATTAGATATGAACAAAATCATTAGAATTTGGGTGATTGTCAAAACATTAAGAAGTCATACGTCTATACGATCACACCAACTTATTATCAAAATCATCATATCCAACAACACAACACTATAATGGGAAAAAGTAATTGTATAAAACTAAAGAATCGATTCACGCACACAATCGATTATACAAGGAACTTCATTGATCAACCTTCCATTCTTGATCAACTTAATCGATTAATTGACAACAAGTTCAAAGATCAAGTATAGCTAAAATCGATCCAATGAACACACACATACATTACGGCCTTCGGTACCTTAATTAAACCTAAGATCACTAGACGAAGAATTTAGACCTAAGATCGCTAGACGAATAATAGATTGGAGAGATCTGAATTCACCTTTTCTTAGGAGAGGATATTTGAAGATTTAGATATCGCCGATGTGAACACCAGAAGCTTAAGATACAAAAGAATCCATAAATACTATTGGCTTTTATTTAAAGGGATCTTTTCACGCAAGTGATGCCACGTGTGTGTGGATGGGGTGAAGGGAGGGGGTATTTGATATAGAAGGGTTTTGTGTTTGCATAAGTCCTAGTTCATGAACCATTAATACAATAAGGGAATTCAACTCTTGCAAATGAAGACACAGAACCGGTGGAAAATGCATACACTAAATATTGACTGCTCAACACTTCTAAGTACTTAGACCAACAAAAGTGCACATGCTTATCTACTTCTTATACTTTAGGGTGAAATAAGTTGTTTTCATTTTTCAACAAGTAGTTTGAGATCGCTTATTTCAAACTAGGCAATTTTTTGGTGGATTCAAAATTACGAATTCACACGTTTAATGAAATTAATTGTTTAAGTAAGATGCATATTACAAGCATAATGGCACAACTTGCAAGCACCATGTGACCTCCTTGAATCCCCAAGGACCAGCCATTCATCCTGCTTACGGTCATGGATAACTGGTTTCATCGTCCCATGGATTCATGAGGGAGTGGCCCCAACTCCCAACCGTACTGAGAAGTTCAAGCACATCTAGTGCACACATTTGCTTAATCATTTAGGCACTCCCCAACGATATGTAGGCACGTTTCTAAGTAGACTTGACCTTCAAAGCTCAAACACTTGGCCATTACAATAAGTTGTTTATATTAGCAATCAGAAACAACCCCTAACATTTACCTAAAGTAAAGCAATGTTGATAGGAAATTAGGAACAACTTGCATTTTCACAAATCCATGATATTCACTCTTCACAAAACACATGATCAAGACCATATACATCATACTAGTCTTTAACAGTCTAAAATGTAAAATTTCTCACCCAAATGGCAATGGCAACAACAAAAAACTATGTAAATCGATCATCCTACGAATTAGAACTCCAAAGGCAACATATTCACTACATAATCAACCATTAATGCACATAGAAACAAACTGATTCAGAATCAAATCGATACAATTTTATGGGCTTAAACTCATCGTAGTAATAAGCAATAAAAGGAGATGAAAAGGGGAAACTCACCCCATATGTAGGATTTTGGTTAAAACTGTTGATGGGTTTCTTAAAGATCCAAAAGCAACAGAAAACCCTTAACGAATTTGATCTTTGTAGAGCATTTTGCTTAAAGTTTTGAACTTTATGGGGCATATTTGGAACTGCGTTGAAGGAAATTGTGGCATTTGTAGCGGGAGAAACCCTGTTAATAAAGATGATGCTTCGACTTATTTTTCCCTTTATAAACTACAGTTGTTCTGATTTTTTATTAAACTAAATTTAAGTCAAAACAAGTAGTAATTTGAATTTATATTGTTGAATAAAAACATATTACATGTGACCTTATTTGTTTTCAAACAAAATCTACGTCAAAACGTAAACATACTCAAATCATACATAGAATTAGCACAAAAGCATTTTATATTTGACGTAGCTTGTGTTCGAACATAACTAATGAGAAAATATAAAGGAATTCAAATTTACACCGACACGTCCATATTTACAAGGCCGTAAGAAATTAGTTTTTTTAAGTAAAAATACTCAACAGGTAAGCTCGAAGATTTAGAATCTCGAGGGTGTCATAGTGACATTTCTTAAAGTTTTATAAAAAGTTTAAGGGTTAAGTCTTAATTCAAGAATGTTAAGGAGGGCTTTGGCAGGTGGCAAAGACCACCGACCTTGCCTTTTAAGATTAAGTACCTTTTAAGATTAAGTAAATATCCAATATTTGGTTGATTTTATATAGAGAAATCACACTTAAATAATAATTTGTATGGACATTTGATGAAAATCATTACAAGATAGGAACTTTCACGGTTGTATGGACAACAAATGTAAGGGTCTTTATCAAATGGACTTCTCATCCATGATCCATCATACTAGTATTTCTGAATAAGTTGTAACAAACTATAACTTTCACTTTAGATATCAAAGATAATCATCAAAGGTCACATGACTCACATCACAAGAGGCATTAAAAGTATCTCTGAAAATTAAAAGTAACAATGCTCAAATACTTAAAGCTTAAAAAAGAACATAGTGATAACCAGTGATTTTGCCATAAAGTGCTCTTGCATTAATCAGTACAAAAAGGCAACAACAATTAATCAAACATCTTACATTAATTAAATTAAATTACATGTTGAATCAAAAGTTACATTCACAATCTAATGTGATTATAAAACAAGCACACTTAGCACTTGGTTCCAAATGAATCTATCAAACCTGCAGAAATCACTCACCAATAATCCCCGCAAGAACACAAACCATCTTTAAAATGATGGTACCGATTAACGTCTCTAAACACAATCTCCCTCTCAGTAATCTTCGATATAAACTTGATAGCGACATGACAATCCTCACAAACCCGAAGATTCTTTGTTATCAGAAGCTTGCTCTTAGCAGGCGTACTAATAAGCCCAAACGCGATCGCCAATCTTTCACTATGCCTACACACCATTTTCATCTTTTCATCATCATCAACATCATGAAACACAGGCGCAGTGTTTGGGACATATCCCGCTTCGTTCATCAACTTTTCAATCCTTTTCAACTCGTCGTCTATCTCATCACACATTGGATGAGACGTGTCACCCGAAAGAAAGG
>BJCN01311055.1:15337-26979 GCA_018326445.1 Flaveria brownii
CGTACATCTTCCCTTAAATGGGACGGACCCTCCCTGGACCCTGCGAAAACGCGGGAGCTCTTTGCAGCACCAGGTACGCCCTTTTTATCATATGGATCAAGAAAACATAACTTTAATAAAGAAATGGAACACATGATGTTGGATTAATGTGATTCTTGTTGTGCTTCAGTGATTTGACTTTTTGAAGGTTCAATGAGAGTCTTTACAACTCTAAAACCATCAATATTTATGCTCTCTCATGTTGAAAAAATTGACAGTCTCAGTTGATCTTATGATAAGCACTACAATGAAGTTATCTGGGATACAAAAGACTACACAAATTTTGAAAATGAAATATGTTATAACTTAACTTTAAAAGCCAAAAGCTGACTATTCGGAAGGAGGGAGTAAGGGATGTTTGGAAGCTCACTTAGTTATGGTGTCTGGTAAAAACATATTACAAGTCCGAAACCGAATGATTACTATGATGATACACGTAAAATTACCTGACCGTCCCTGATATCTTACATCAAACACTCCCTGATGCATTCCAACATGAAAGTCACACCGATTTGGACATTTCTATTGGCATATGGAATCAAACATCTTTATGTAAAGTTCTTGCACAAACACTTAAATTAACTTATATTAATAGCATTAGGCTAGATTAGAGGGTGTTTGGAACTTTGGAGTGCTCATTAAAATTGTTTCTCTGCTAATTGTTCATTCAATATGGAATAACAAACTCAAACTACTTATTCAAAACTACTCGCGAATAATCACATAAGCACTCTCAATAAGAAATCCCAAACACTCACAAAACTGTTTATTGTTGTATCAAAATGCAATAACCAGATTAGTGGGTGTTTGGATTGCTTATTAAAATCAACATATTGCTTATTAAAATAAGCAGTTTGGAATAGTCTTATCCAAAATTGTTTATTTCACTCCCAATAAACAGATAATTAGTTTTAATCAGGAATCCTAAACCCCCACTTAATCAAGAACTGAAATTTAATCAGCTGATTTACATGGAAACAAGACAATCAATGATAACAACCAACAGCATGAAATCAACCCAGATAGTTCATTGAATACAAAACAACAATTTAACTTCAGAAACCGAAATAAACTAACAAGATTACTTTAACATTCAAACACCATTAAACCCCCAAAAAGTAACCAATCCAAATTGGGCGATTGCTAACAACTAAAGATTGAGATGCAACAACAAACAAATGATTAAATTGAGAGTTCAAATGTACCTCCAATGGCGGAAACAGAGTGGTTATGAACTGGTGAGCAAAAGGGTCGGTTTTCACAGGCGAACAGAGGAGAAAATGACAGATTGTAGACCAAATTAGCCATGAATATCTTAAACTATAATGAATTTTCGATTTCAAATCAAAATCAATCAACTTTCATTAAAAAGATTGAGCGAGAGTAAAAGCAGAAGATGAGTTCAAACTTCAAAGGGTATGAAGAAAATGGAGAAGGCCCATCAATCACCACTCGTTATCTGCAGAATACGAGTGATTGATAGCATTTTTCGTATGAAATTGTTCATGATTATTTGAGATCAATAAATTTTCAGATTGGGGATGTAGCTCAAATGGTAGAGCGCTCGCTTTGCATGCGAGAGGCACGGGGTTCGATCCCCCGCATCTCCATAAAAATTTCTTTTTTATTTCTTGAAACTTAAAAAAAGTTTAGGGTTATAAACGTCTGTGTCATTGGTTCGATTACCAAGTAATAGACTAGACATAAATAGACAACTGGAATTGAGTTAACCACATGAATTGATACTCGTTAATAAACAGCCGAATTTGAGTTAACCACGTGAAAGCTAATGAAAACAATTACTTCCTTTGTTGGCCTATCATTGGTGCTATTGATTCTCCCTTAATTATAGTTAGAGCCTTAAAGATGTTGTTTTAAAAGCGGTCTGACAGATAAAGCCATGGATTGTTGGTGTCATCGGTATAGTTACCAGCTAACTGACCAAATATAGATATAACCAAATAAACCACTGAAAGGTAATAAAAATTATGTATATTTTTTTAACTCTTTTATCGGTTAACTTGTTTTCAAAACATGTTCCGTCTATTGAAAGAAAAAACTGTTAGAGCTATTTTGTTCTTAAGCAATCACTCATCATTCTTGTACCTTTGTACCCCCTTTGTTTTGTAATTAATTACTTGGAACCCGGAAGGCATAAATTTAAAATTTTTAAATGCAATTTTTTTGTTCACTTAATAGTTGAGCTTTAGTTCGGAAAGTATCCTAGTTTTTGGGCTCAATTATGATGAACTAGCTTTAATAAATTTGACTTATTAATTTGAAAACAACATAGGTCTAAAGAATCGGGTTGATAATTTTTTAATTGTTCATATACTTTTGATGTAATGGCATCTATTGTTTATCCTACCATATTGATGCAGACAAAAGTTCCTCAAAATAAGAAATGAGTGATGTAGTAGTAGATTTTAGAGATGTGTGTTCCTTATATAAAAGAAGTTAATTAACACTAAAATAGAGATTTTAAAATTATTTTTGCACGTTGTGGGTAATGTTGTGCTACCCCAAGGAACCAATGTAAATCCGTACCTGCATGTCTGAGTTAGATTTATCGTATTATACTTTATACATATTCATTTCTTTTATTTACAGATACAATAAACATGTTAAACTTGTCATAACACAAACCCATGCCACAATATTTTATGAACCGGCAAGAATCCAGAACTTGTGTCAGACACACAACCCAAACAAACACTTAAACAAACACGACACATGTTTCACATATACTTTTTTTACATATTACTACTCTAAACTTTTAAAAATAAAATATTCAACCCACTTCAATTATAATGCAATTTTGAAAAAAAAAATTATATAACTAAACAAGTTAACCCGTAAATCTAATAGGTTGTTCTAAACCCAATTTAATTAGTTAAATGTGTTCACATGTTCGACTTGAAACTAGATAAAAAATCATATACTGTTCTAAGTTCTATCATCAAGCATCTTGCCATTTGTGTTCTTTTAAGTGCATTTACATCGTTACTATAGTTTGACTCCATTATCTATCATGTCATTAGCCATAACTTAATCTCTATGAATCCCTCGAGTGGTGTTCAAATCACACACGTCACGGATAGACCTTAATCCATGTGAGGTTCGATTGGTCCCAAAGGAACGGATACTCTCCTTAGCAGACCAATGAGTCGTCAGTTTACGCATAATACATTGTCCATAATGCAGTGTGTAGACCGGTACACCATTTGTTACCAACGATTTTATGTGTTGTATCGAAACAAACTCTAGAAAAGATAAGTATATCGAGGGGTATTCAACGTCAATTCAATTCATCGCAAAATATTCACGTCAATAACCACTAAGATGTACATACACCCTTTTCTTATATATATATACATACACCCTTTATATATATATATACACTTCTGAAACAATAAACGAAATTGGGGATGTAGCTCAAATGGTAGAGCGCTCGCTTTGCATGCGAGAGGCACGGGGTTCGATCCCCCGCATCTCCAAATTTTTTTTGTTTTTTTTTTAACGGATGGTTAGTTGTTATAAATTAGTAACACCAATTTAGGGCCAAGATATCATTGGCCGTTTATGTATTAGTTAATTGGGTCCATGTCATAGACCGTTAAGGGCATAACGATATGAATAACAACGACACGTTTAAGACCTATTTATTTAAATGACGTATATTGAACGTGATTTGTTAAGAATTTTATATTGCAACTTTTGGAAATTTTAATATCGTTGTGTTAGTTATGTCTTGTTATAATGTTATATATATACATATATATACACACACTATGACAAAAAGTTTTTGAAAGTCGAAAACAAACATAAATAACAAATTATCGTAAAAGTAGTTTTATATGTTTATATTAAATAAAAAACAAAAACAAAATTAAGTTAGTTAAACAGATATAAAATTATTAGAATCATTAATAACTTAAATTAGCTAAAACATTTAAAAGGTAGATTATTAAATCATTTAAAATAAAAAAGTTTTAAAATTTTGCAATGATAAAATAATTAGGATAAAACATTTACCACTTTTTTCTTATGCTTTTCTAAAGAACATATTTTAAATAGAAAAGTTTTTTATACAATCAATTACGAGTGAGAAAATCTTTTTTTAAAAACACTCATTTTGGTAAATATTTTTAAAATTACCCGTTTTGATAAATATTTTTTTTCAACAACATTTTTTTAGGAAAAAACTCCGTAACCATCATATATGACTCGATATAGACAAAACATAACTTAAATAAACCTATTTTTAAACGAGTGGATCAAATTTGCCACTCTTAATTATGTTATGCATTTGAATGAAGAGAAATTTTTTTTGGGACATTTGCTACACCTTTAACAAGAGAGAGGATTGTTGCGCAAAAGAGCTTATTTCTTGTAGTGATTCTTGATACTCGTAGGTGGTTCGATTCTCGCTTACTTCAACTCCACGCCACCGGGAATGTCTTACCAATCATGAAGGGTGCACAACAAAAACCTCCGTGGCAAGATCTAATTTGATCGACGACCTCAAGTCATGTTAGTATGTTTTAACTGTATCTTCTTTTATAATTTGTAAGTACGTTACCTGCTACAAAAACCTCTTTAATTTTTCCAAAAATTATACTTGTTCTTAGTAAAATGTGTACTTCTTAGGTTTAATTTAGTTCGAGTACAATATCATTTGTTTCAGTAATATCCTTCTGAATTTTATAATATCATATCCACTGAAATAAACACTAAAATTTAGCATATGTTCTTGTTCTGTATTCAATAAAATAGTAGTTAACTTATGACAACTATTTTATAAATAAAGAAAGAAAACATTACTGGTTAGGGACAATTCACTATAATAATCTTGTTTTTATGTTTGTCTTTTCAGTAAAAAAAGACTGTTATAAGTAAATGATTTTAGTTTACTCAATGTGAAATGAGTAGATATGATATCAAATTTAGAAGAATATACATACATGAGATTTTGAACTTTCTTATGGGTTACATGTGAAATTAAAAAAATCTCGATATAAGTTATTAGTAAGTTGAAAGTTAACATATTATGTTATACAAGATTAGCACTTATATATGTAGAAGTGCTTTTTTACTTCCTATATTTACACATGACAAAAATTATAAACTTTGTATGTCTGAATATTTACACATGAAACTTCATTTGTATAACTTTACTTACTTCTTTTCTAACATATATCTTGGTTACTGACGATCCGTCGGACTTTTTACCCCTAGATTCTCAAGCTTTTCTAAATATGAAAGTTTCTTACTGTTGGTAGCCGATGCTTGTTTGGCTAATGCTGCATTTCCGTTTGGTAATTCGTCGTGTTCTGAAGTCCAACTTATGAACTCTGATAGTGTCATTGAGGTTGGGGCGTTTGCGTATTTAAGTTTTTCTAATTCTTCTTTTGCATCAGGGAACTTTCCTGATGCCCTTGATGCTGAATCTTTTAGAGAGTTTCTTTTTAGATGATCTCCTGAAGGATTTTTTACAAGATTATCTGCGTGCATCACGTCTTCGATTCGTGACATTACTTTGTGTGCTAAGTTTTCTAGTAATCTTGAATAGCTTTCAAGAACTGCACGTCCAACGTCCTGTAAATTCAACAACTCAGCTCGTAAATTTGTTTGATTTGTATCGGTGTTGAGTAACATGTCAAAATGAGTAATTTTTAAAAAAATATAGGTTGGGTTAGGTCGTGATGACCATCAAAATGCCTTTCTTGTTGATATTTTGAAAGTTATATATAATTAATCTTTGTAATCTGATATGATTATAAAACTACAAATAATGGCTAGTCACATACCAAAATAGACAATATTTCTATTTCAAGTATCTAACATATTTTATGCAAAAACCACCATTTTGAAGAATGTTGATATGACCCCTCAAACTCTTCATGATTTTGATAAAAAGCTTAAAACTTTCAAAAATGGTGAGAGATATAGGGTTGATAATCAAAATCAACCTGTTTTAATTGAATTATTTATATTTACCCATTTGCTACTTTGAAATTAGAGGGCGGGCCTTGGCGCAGCGGTTGAAGCTGTTCCTAAGAGACCAAAGGTCTCAGGTTCGATCCGTGGAAACGGCCTCCCCACAAAATGTGGGGGAAAGACCGCGTACATCTTCCCTTAAATGGGACGGACCCTCCCTGGACCCTGCGAACGCGGGAGCTCTTTGCAGCACCAGGTACGCCCTTGCTACTTTGAAATTATAGGAGAACCCAAATGCGTTCATTTTTAGATAAATGCTTGAAACTATCATGACCTAAAGTACTTCATTATAAAACAAAAATATATGGAAATCTATGCTAAGTAAAGGATATGAAATCATGTTCTTACTTGATTATTTTCAACTTTGCTGACATGTAATGCAGTTTGAGGAATACCAGGATACCGATGTTTCAATATAAGTAGTATCGTTTCCGCTCTATCTTCAAATTGCTCTCTTTTCTCAATACTCACACCCGAACCCCAACCCGATTTTCCATCTTTATTTGTCATTTTTCTTCTCCAAATCACAACAGATGCCTCCATTCTGTTCTTTAGATCAAGTATTTTATGTTCTGAAGATAAGTCCATAGACGAAAGAAAATAGTCTGGATCAAAGTGATCAACTGTTATATTTTTATAAATCGAGTCTCCTAAGCTTGCCCTTCCATTCTGCCATATATATGCATGAACATGATCAACTCAATTAGTTGTTTTGTACAAGCAAATGTCACTTAGTAAAAAGTACCAACTTGAGTCATGTTCTTTTGATCCGTTTATTTAGTTGAATTATGTTACTTAACATTAAACCTGATAATTTTCAGGTCATGTCAAGACTTGTTGTCCCTAAGGCTCCTACTAAATATCAACCAAGTTTAATGATTATTCTATGTTAATCACTTAATTGTTCACTAAAAAGGTATAACTACACAAGTTTTAAATTTTTAATTTTGTGATTTTTTATTTTTACCTTGGGAAGAGCTTCAATGTAGTTTTCAGGGATTTCCATCTCTGTAAGAATGTGAGTATTCATAGCCATGGCTGCTTTGAGTACTTGGTTCGCTGAGTCTTTCTGAAACTGTAACCATTTTCTTGCAATATCAGATAAACCATTTGGCGGAACCTTTGGAGTCGGTAACCACCATTTATCTCCTTCTCGTTTCCTATTTGATTTCGATCCGACATCACTTTTAGATACGTAGGTGAATTCGTTTTGATCCTTAAAATTATCCAAACATTCCTGTGTTCCCACAAATAATCATAATGTACATTAGATTTCCCTAAATGCAAGATTGATTTTCTTATCTATGAATATCATAAAATAATAATACACTTAGGTCCCGTTTGGTTTACAGAATTCTCATAAATTAGAATTGGAATTGAAAAATTTTTCATCAAATATCTTGTTTGGTTGATCAATAAATTGAATTGAAATTGGAAAATTTTCCCACATTGATAGGAATTCACATTCCATCCACTTACCTATGGAATGTTCAACAATCCAATAGAATGTTCAAATTAACATTCCAATTCTACTTAAAATTGATCCAATTATGAATACAAATGTATGACTTAGGTGCAAATGTGCAATTACACCCAAAAAATAGGCACTTTTATGTAACTAGCGTATAAATTTACAATTCATATCTATATGTATAAATATGTTATTGCCTTTGTTATGCTTTGTTATATGCTTTGTATATGCGTTGTATTAGGATTGTTATTGTTATTGCCTGTGTTAACGAGTCGGGGGTCTCTTCGGAAGCGGTCTCTCTATCTTTCTAGATAGAGGAAAGACTTGCCACCATATACCCCTCCCAGACCCTGCTCTTCAGCAGGAGACACTGGGTATGTTTGTTTGTTTGTTTATATCTATATGTATAAATATATACTCGTAGTTCTTACTATATTATTTGTTTTGAAATGAAGTTACTCTACAATCAAATGTAGCTCTCTTACCATAAGCATCCCATCAAGCTTCTTAAGAGCAGGTATATTGGCATTCACATCACTTCTTTGCCTTGTAATCATAATCTATGAAAATTATAAGATTTCATTTAGTTAAATGCTTTAAATCAGAATCACGAAATATAGCACACGAAGGTAGATTAATCGGTACCTCCATCGTTACACCATTAGTATTTTGCTTCGAAGGCACAAATTCAACAATGTGATCGGTCACAGATAACAACCAATCGATTTCTTTCTGCCACCTTGCTTTAGTCTCAGATGGCATCGGTTCTAAACGTGGGATTTCTCCAAATATAGCAGCTGTTATACAATTAATATTATGAATAAAATCAAATAACCAAATCATAAACAAAAAAATTAAAGAAAAACAAACTGGCTGAAATGAACATAAGCCAATGATTTGGTTATAGGTTTTTCTATAATCAAATTTTGTTACTCGATCCGAAGATAATCCCATAAAAAAATACCTAAAAACCAAACAGTAATTAAACAACAAAAACTGAAAAAACCGAATCGTTTTACATGATAATGTTCCAACTTCTTAATCAATAATAACCTAAAAAGCTCTCATTTCAAACATGTTATAAACTTATACATCTACAATTCATCATCATCATCATCATCATCATCCCTAATTTTCTCAACAAAACCATGAAAACCGAAACCAAATCATCCAAACCGAAACAAACCCGCTTACCCCCAAGATTCGTGATCGCGTTCGACAATGCCAGAGCCGAAGAAACGCCTTTCCCTCGACCCGACATATCCTCACCCAACAACAGCTTCGCAAACCTCTCCTTCATCAATTCCATATCTGCAAAAGTTCATCAAATCACAATCAAATTCAAAAATCACAAAATCAACAAATCAAATTCACAAATAACTCGACACCCATTGTAATTCACCTGCATATATGGACTCCAATTCAGGGTCTAGCTCTGAATTTGCATCTGGAGTATAATCGTCCGCCATTTTGTTCTTCGATCAATCGCTCGAAATGTTGTCGAATTCGAGCAGATAAATTGACAGATTTGATAGTAAATTCGCTCGAAAACAGAATTGAAAATGGGGTTTGAATTGATTTGATGATCGTTTGGTTTGTAAAAGGGAATGTGTTTTTGGAAAGATGAAAAAATGGTTGTTAAAAGAGAGATGGAGGGAACGTGGGGTGCATGTTAGAAAGAGAATTAAAAGATGAAATTAAATTACTTCATATGATAATAATATTATTATTATTATTATTATTATGTTATTTACGTAGTAGGAATCCAGATAGAATATTTTTATACTTTTGTCGGTAACAAAACTAATTTTAATTACCTGTAAAAACTACAATAAAATATAAGCAGGAGTGATAAAACACTTTGAAGAACTTGAGAGATAATAAATATACTTTTACAATATTTCATTTTTCATATTTACCTGGTTTGGTTTATGTTGTTCGTAAGTAGATGTGAAAAAAAAAATAATGGTTATGAACTAAAATTGATATTAGCGGTTTGAGTGAAACCGCTTAGAACCACCTTACCCATATGTTTGATATCGGTTTTAACCCTCAGTGTTGAAACCGGCCAAACCCAAACCGAACAAGATAAAATCCAGTTTCAAACAAGATTTAGCTCCAAACCTAACCGATCACTTTACTTTCCAAAATTCAGTTCCAAACCCAAACCGGTATGGATAAAAACCAGTGTTAACCCTCTTTGATCCATACCAAACAGGTTTCAACCCAAACCCAACCCGTATACATGAGCACAAAATTTGTTAATTAAACCAAGGGCCGACCCAACACAATGGTTAGGATTCACGTGACCCCTATGAAAAAAATTTTATAGCCATGTATATGTTATATTTCCGATAGACCCCCAAGAAATTTTAACAACGACCCCATGATTTTGGAACATATAAAATGATATAATTTTTTTTATTACTAACGACCCTAAAAAATATAAAATTTATAAGTTTTACAAATATAAATCGGTATGTTGTAACAAAAATAACAATTATAAACTTATTAAAACATGATTTTGGACCATTATTCCATTAAACTCATGAGGTTTAACCCATAATGTTATCATCCAATAAGCCAACACTTTTAACCCTAAAGCTCAACTTTTATTACCCAATTGGTCAATACATATAACTCACTAAATTAAAACACACACAAAAAAAACTTTAATCGTAAACCACCTATGGAGTTGTGGCCAGAAACGTCGTAGACCACAACTTTCGTTTTGCTATAACTAATGGACCTAACTCAACCTGACCCGAATTGCACCGAAAGAATTATTTTATTTACTATAGTCAATGGATCATCAAAAATTATCCCGATCCCCTTCAAAGAAATTCTTGGGTCCGTCACTGAATTAAACAATAAATAAATAATATGAAATTGTTTATATATTAATGCAATTTGTGAATGTGTTACAATGTTAGGAATTCACAGGCGGAGTACATGTGAAATTGTAAATGGTCGGAATTGTGTCCTCGGGTTATCATCCGTAAACCGGCCGGTTCACCTTTTTACAACTCTTGTCCGTACGGTTTACTCATTCTTTACTTGATTCGATCTTTGTTTCTGAATGCAAAGCTTCCTTTTTCATATCCTTCTGTAATGGTTATCCTTTGTTTAATTACTTTATTGATTCAGATTCAAACATCTTTAAACTTTCTTTCCGATCAAAATTGTCGGAAATTATTGTTTCTAGCGTGCGGTTTTATCGGTTTAAAGACTCATGAAGTTCTTCGCAAACATGTTTGAAGCATGGTTCAAACGAAAGTTCGACAGGAAATGGCAAGTATTATGAGATAAATATTTTTTTTATTATGACAGTCTGGTTCAGTTGGTTTTGATTTCTAAAAAAAAAAATCTGAAACTGCGGTCTACTGACCCATGAAATTGTCAAACCATCAAAACCAAACAGTATGAATCTCAAACCGGCCAACTTGTTACGTTTTGTGCGGTTATATTCAACATCTTATGACCACAAGGCGTGTTTATCGGATCGTTTTTGTGGTTACTCAGTTTTTGACTCATGCTGTTCGATTGAAAAGTTTGAGACTAATTGCTTTCGAATCAAAACCGAAATCGAACTTGTTAATTCACAAACTGATTTGAATTAAATGTCTGAATTCGGTTTAATCTGAATAAACCAATAAGAAAAAAAAGTAATAAAAAATACTCATGTATTATTCATAAAAATAAATTTAAATAATTTAATTTCCAATATCCGAGTCGAATATTTACGAAAATCAAAAATTCGTGTGATTTCCGCTTGTCGTTTGGTTTGAATCTTGATTTTTATGAGCGATTCGAATAATAAACACTCTTGCCTGTTATGCCCATCTTTTGAATATCTTGATTGTGTGTGAAATATATTAGCAAAGTAAACATCAACTTAACGTTGATGCGAATCGAGATCATAAAAAGAAGACGAAATGCGATGCAGAAGTTTTTGAGAAGTGATATTGCCGAGCTTCTGAAACTTGGTTGCGATTCTGATGCTTATAAAAGGGTAATGACTTATTGAATATTATTTTCTAATTTTTATTTATCTTATTTTTCATATTTTAAAAAGAAAAGGTATCACTGAGTGTTCGAATTTGTTTATCAAAGCCATGGTTTGAACCGTTAA
>BJCN01311056.1:0-11511 GCA_018326445.1 Flaveria brownii
ATTGTGATTGAATGCTAGCCCTATAGGTGAAACTCGCACATTATGGCAGAAGTGTTAAATTTTGTAAGCATGTCGTAATGACTACATAGTATATATTCACGTTACGGAATAACTTTACGTCGAAACGTTTATAAAAATATTTCATAATGAAAAATACAAAATTTTGTAAAACATCATACTTAACGTTGTAAGTGGAAACAAAAAAAACCCTATAAAAATGATATCTTAAGCAACTTTAACAATATACAAATTTATGCATTAATGACTTATACATTAAGTCGAACAACTCATTTTATACAATATTCAACGCCGATACATAGATAAACTAAAATTGTGCATCATAAAGTTATATTAAAAAAATTATAAAATTATATGTAAAAAAATATTATAAGATAAACAAAATATGTATAAAATTACTTATTATGTTGATGCAAGCACTGACGCAAGCGTACATTAAAAACTAGTACAATACGCATAAGTGCTTTGCGTTTTGCCTTTTTAAGGTATATATGATACTAGCTATAGTAAACCCGTGTATTACACGGGTTGAATAAATAAAAATTTAATATAATAAACTTTATTAATTATAAAATAATATTTTAAGATATGATATGACTAAAATTATGTATTAGAAATGACTATAAGTAATAAAACAGTGATCAACTTTTTAAAAATTTGTTTTTAATTTTTTTAAAAGGAAATAAATATTTTATTCTAAAACAAACTGTATAAAAAGGTCATTTTTAAAAATTTTCTATTATAACTTCCATATTTAATTATTTTTGGTTTTAAAAAATTAACTTTTTAAAAATACAAATTTTAAAATATTTCGTATTTTTAAAAAAGTCTTATGCTTTAATAAATTTATTATTTGATAAAAAAATATTTATTTAGAAAAAACATTAATAAATAGATCTCCTTATTAATTTATTAAATCTAAAAAAATGTTAAATAATATTATTACTAATTAAGGTAATTATTTAGTAAGAGAGAGAGACGGGAAAGTTTTTGTGAGAATGATTGTTATGTTGACACGTGTCATCCCAAGATACCTTTTTATTAGATTAGGAAGATGTGAAGATTCTACGTGGAAAACTAAATATGCAAGAAAACGCAAAACACATTGATTAATGTGTCTTTTTAATCTTGAGAACTTTTATAATAAATTAGAATAATAAACATTCAATGTTATTCATCATAAAATACAAAAAAGGAAATATAAACAAAGGGTAGGGTTTATGTTAGAAAAAGTGTTTAATCTAAAAAAATTCAAAAAAAATTTCTAGGTTTGACAATGTTAGAAAAAGTATCATATACGTCAGGTAATTGTCTTAGATATATGGTTATTATGTCAGATATTTTTCATCAATTGTTATATGCATGCATCATTGTGTTTTACGTTTTTGATTATTTTATATTATTTTTTTCAATTTTTTTAAATATTAAATAACTTTTTTATTATTTTATAAAAGAAGTGAGAAACTTGAAAAAAGTCGACAAACGTGATTATGTTTAAACTATTATTCTAAGAAACTTTTTTTATAATTTAATTTTAACCATTAATTATTAAAAGAAGATGATTAAAAAAATTTTTTATACTTTTAAATTTAAACTCTTACCTATAAAAAATTTAGATCTATTAAAGAAAATTATATTAGTGTATATTAAAATTTTAAAGAGTTAAACATGCATTTTAATTAATGTAAGAACTCTATTATTTAAAATTAATTTAGCGACTATATTCATATTTATTTTTATCGTTTATTGGATTTTAATAATCTTAATTTTCGTTTATAGGCCGGGACTAAACCCAACTCAAAAGATATTTACAGACACGTACTCTCAACTTTAAACTTATGGTCCCCCAATGACCAATGATCCCTTACTACCTGAGAGTTAACCTCGTAGTTTTTTATGAAGTGGATTACTTATATGAACAAAAAAATAAAAAAGTTAAAATCAATCATCAAGTCTGTCAATCTGAAACTTTTGCACCCTCAAACCCATCAATTTTCACATCTTGATATGAACAACTTGATGCGCTAAGGTAGATTACAGGTGACAATAGAGGCTATATACCAAAAAATAAACCTGATAAAAGTTGGGCGGCGACGGGGTTGAATAATGGTACAAAGTTTACCCCAATTTATCAAAAAAATCTAATGGTAGTTAACTCTCAGTTAATAAGGAATCATTTGAGAGAAATAAACTCAAAGTTGAGATTGTGTGTAAATATTTTTTGAATTTAGATTAATCCCGACCTATAAATAAAAGTTGGGATTACTAAAATACAATAATCCTTATTTTATAAGTCAAAACACTCTAATATATCAAAATTATATTAAGAGACTTTGTCACAAAAGTATATAATATTTTTTCTGGTATTAATATACATAATAAAGTGTTGTGCGAGATAAAATTGATGTGATAAAAAAACACTAATATGTAATAAAGTAATTTGTGTTACATTGCTGAAATAAAAACTCTAAAAGCCTCGAAACCCTAGTTTGTATTAATCTTTGTACTTTAAATCCAATAAACAATTGTTAGCACCTTTTCGAAAAAGATTAGGGCTTCACATTACTTTCGGTTCATTCACGCGTGATGCATTAACTTTAAGGGATAAATGAATATTCTCAATTTTGATCTATGTGCAGCTCATTGAACTTGCTAAAATGGTCGATTTACAGTTGGGGATTTAGGGTTATTTTAATAATGGTCGGTTGTGAATAAAAGAGCTTGATGGGGTAGGGTTCTTGGTACATTCAAGAATGTGCACACAATAACATAAGCATACATGATGCATATGTATTATAATCTTAAAGATTGATGTATCAAGTACTATGTAGACATGTGGAAACAATGTTTAACAGCTTTATGCAATTCCGAGGATATTGGAGTGGCTGTCACTGAGTTGTTTAAGATAAGTTTTGCTGATTGAGCCGGTAGCCTAGTGGTAAGAGCAGACACTTTTTTACGAAAACCACAATTTTAATTCTTACATATATAGGATAGATTAGAAGTTGTTGTAGTTTAAGAGTACGAGTAGATGGTGTATGAGTCTACTATGATTCGAATCTTTTTATGATGAATTTGTAAATTCTTTTTCGAACCATGTACAATACTTGGATTTTTTAAGATAAATCATCATATCATGCGCTCTACAAGACTAGAATTCATACTATTATAGTTGGAGAGTATATCACCTACTGCTAGAATTACCCCTTTGAGGACAGAAAACTTGTAAGTATAATATCTAGGATTATAGTTAATTAAGTGTGTTTTTCATGATTAATATATATGTAGTAATTAAGTTTATGTCGGTTATTAAGGGATTGTTTTACAGCATTTAAATCAACATTTTAATAGTTCAGATGTTTGAATGGTTCAGAATTTAATGGTTCAGACTGTTTGTTTCACGAGCAAATGTTTGAATGGTTCAGACATTTGTCTTTTAATAGTTAAGCATTATACTAATGCTGAATTGTTAAAACCTATTATCTGAATTGGTCAGACATTTATCTTTGAATAGTTAAGCAATATACTAGTTTTAATGGTTCAGACATCTTAATTATTCAACACTTAATGATTCAGATCTTTTATTAATTCAGCACTTAATAATTTAAAAATTACCAAACAACCCTTAAGTTTTAAGTGATTGATAAATAGTGATTAAAATGTATAGTAATAGAACTTTTGAAAGCTGACTCGATCTTTATTGATTGTTATACTTATCTATCCTTTTTTATTACTATGTGATATGTGATATTGGTATTTATTTTTAACCGTCTCTCACACGTATGTGTATATATATATACATAATGTAAACTTATTATATAATTATCTTCTTTATCAACAATATCATGATTAAATCATAATTGAAGCATAATATATGTATGTCTATATTTCTTATGACTCAATTATGATTCTATTATAATATAATTAATAAAGAAGATAAGTATAATTACTTTAAAATCTTTTACATTTAAATTTAAAAGAAAATACATATCAAGCCCCAACATTGTAGAAAATTGTCTCCCTCCATATACAAAATTTTGTGCCCGTTCTATACAAAATGCTAATAGAGTTCAAAGTATAGAAATCACAAGAACGCAACACGTTGCAAAAAGGAGAGGAGTATATGTGCCCGTTGACCATAATTATGCATATATACAAGTTTTTACTCACATAATCAAGCAATTTATTTAAATAATTACACAACTATATTAAGTTATTACACAATATATGTTTATAGTTACACAACCTATATTTTCTGATTAAACACATTAGCTCAATGTTGTCCTATACAAGTTCTATATATTAGTGCTATACATAAACTAAAAAGAATAAAATGTTTGATTTATATTGCAGTTCTTTTTTTCAAATGTCTTATGGAAAAGTTATTTACTAAAAAGTTAACAATATGTTGTATTATATATTTATCTCTTCAGATCTATCCATGCTTGATAATTAAACATATAATAGTGAGAATTTGTTTTAATCTTAACCACATATTCCCCAGGTAATGATCCATAACCATTAAATACAAAGTTATGAAATTGTATAAAGAATGAACCTATATCATGTATAAAACCGGGACCCCGTTAAGAAAAAGTTATAATTAATCGATGTCACAATACAGGTATTTCTTGCGTATATAAGATAAAGAAAAAGTTATAATTAATCGATGTCACAATACAGGTATTTCTTGCGTATATAAGATAATATAACTATCCCCGCGTATTAATATTATCTATATATAGCCATTAATTAATATGATATAAGTACTACTGTGCTAGAATATAGCATGCATAATAGTTTTTATTTTTGTAAGTGTGCAAGTGTAGAGGGAAAGAATACATAGAAACGTATTTTCGTTAGAGATTAGAGAACGTCAACTACTATACGAACACATAAAGCACAAAAATATGTAATCATAAACCTTAATGTCCATAATCATTATGATAAATCTAAAATAATCCGTATATATGACACGTATCTTTCATGACATTTTATATTATACAATATACATATTATACTACTCGATAACATTGGATTTTATGAGATTCATCAAAAATCTATCAGTACTTTTTCCGACTAAGGTCTAAAATATAACTTGTTTATTTTGATCGATTTTGTGGATTTCATCACCAGTTAATAATTAAAACTCTTTTTTTGTATTCGGTGGCATTGATCACAATACATGGTACACACCAACAGAAAAATCTTTCCGTAAGTGAATTCCATCGATGAAAATAGCTATTGTTATATATATGTATGTATTTTACCAACATATACGGGATGTGTAAGTAGTTTTATAATGTTTTTAGCTTTATATCATGAACAAATGTAATCTTTATAAACAAATACATTTTCATTGGATGCATAAACCACAATATTGTATATGTAAATGTAAATACGTAGTGGGCTGGTGGCTATGAGCCAAGAGGAGTAATTTGCAAGGTTCCAACGTGGCCAAAAACCGTCCAGCCTCGAACTTATGAACCAAAGCCACTAACTCCTTTCCACGTGGGCACATGTTACAATCCTAGTCAGCACTACCAAGTAAGCTATTCGCGATCCATGAACTAGAGGTCTATTAGCACGTGTATATCTGTCATACATTATGACGTTAATTAATTTAATTCAGCACTACCAAGTAACCTATAATTTGTAATATTTGAACCGATGATCTTCTAAACAAAGAGAACTTATCTTATCATGAGGATACATCCGGGGTATTTAGGTGCTCTAATAATTATTATTCCTTTTATGAACTATATACTAAACTGATTTATTAAATTATGTATACCACCAATGATATGAAAGATTTAAGTATGCAATCAGATATTTTATATTATAAAATTAATAAAATCATTTATGTTGATACATGATATTAGAAGTACTCTTTATTTTTTTTTCTTTCTGTTGACAAATATATAACACTAAAATAATACAATATGGGAATCAATAACAAGTAATTAAATGTATCTTACAAGATTTACTTTTAATTATTTGTAGGTATATAATACATAAATACTATAATGGCAAGTATAATATGATTATTATTATTCTTCTAAATATATGATTTTAAATAGATGTTTAGCGTATGATTTAGAGTGACCCTTCAAATGTGAATTAATTGCCCACCACTTATCACATGCCACCCTACCCCCCCACCCCACCCCACCTCACCCCACCCCTACCCTTAGTGCTATATATACACACATCTCCAACCGCCATCTCATTCATTCAAAACTCACTCCAACAAAAATCATCAACTTTTCACTTCTAAACACCTTAAAAACAATACAAAAAACTTTCATCAATCTCCCCAACAAACCTATTTACTTGTACTTCATACCAATTTGTAACAAAAATGGTTAGCTTTTCAGAGCCAAATAACTTCTTTGGTAGAAGATGTGTCTGGGTCAACGGACCAGTCATAGTAGGGGCTGGTCCCTCAGGGCTAGCCATCTCGGCTTGCCTCAGGGATCAAGGAATCCCTTTTGTAGTCATCGAAAGATCCGACTGCATTGCTTCTCTCTGGCAAAAACGCACCTACGACCGCCTAAAACTCCACCTTCCGAAGAAATTCTGTCAACTTCCCAAAGTACCCTTCCCAGACGAGTACCCCGAGTACCCGACAAAGAAACAATTCATCGCTTACCTCGAGGATTACGCCAAAAAGTTTGACATCAAGCCACAATTCAACGAGTGTGTCCAATCAGCGAAATATGACGAGGCCTGCAAGCTCTGGCGGGTCAAGACCGTCTCCACGACCGGATCAGTCCGGTCAGAGACGGAGTATATCTGCCAGATGCTTGTAGTGGCCACGGGGGAAAACGCCGAAGGCGTGATCCCGGATATTGAAGGTCTTAAAGACTTCTCCGGTGAAGTGATCCATGCAAAAGACTACAAGTCCGGTGAGAGATACAAAGGAAAGAAGGTTTTGGTCGTCGGATGTGGGAATTCCGGCATGGAAGTCTCTCTTGATCTCTCTAACCACAATGCAAAGCCATCAATGGTGGTTAGAAGCTCGGTATGTAACCTATTATCAACCTTTAAAAACCTCTAAAAAAAACTACCAAAGCTTCTTGCTTTTTTTCAAGAAAATCACTACCCATTACAATCAAGACACTAATTCATCATTTTCAATCATCAGGTTCATGTTCTACCAAGGGAAATCTTAGGAAAATCGACGTTCGACCTCGCGATGATGCTGATGAAATGGCTACCTCTATGGGTAGTTGACAAAATCTTGTTAATCTTCGCATGGTTCATCATTGGAAACATCCAAAGATACGGTATCAAGCGACCATCTTTGGGTCCATTAACACTCAAAAACAACCACGGAAAGACCCCGGTTCTCGACATAGGAGCACTCGAGAAGATCCGGTCAGGTGACATCACAGTCGTCCCGGGGATCAAAAGATTCACCGAGAAAACAGTGGAATTCGTCAATGGTGAAACACTCGACATCGATTCAGTCATTCTAGCAACTGGGTATTTCAGCAATGTCCCCTTTTGGCTTCATGTAAGCATAAAAATCCAATCTTGATTACTGTTTTGCATCATCTTGATCATCTATGATCAACTGAAGTATAGAACTAATGAAAATTTGATCTTTTTATGAACAGGAGAAAGAATTCTTTGCTGAAAATGGGTTCCCAAAAACACCATTTCCCAATGGTTGGAAAGGCAAAGGAGGGTTGTATGCTGCAGGTTTTACAAGAAGAGGATTGGCTGGTGCTACTGCTGATGCAGTTAAAATATCAAAAGATATTGGCAAAGAATGGAAGAAAGAGTTAAACCAGAAGAAACAGAAGGTTCCTACACACAGAAGATGCATTTCTACTTTCTAATTGACTTATAATAACTGAGTATATATGCATATATATACATGCATAAATACATGTATGTATGTGTGTGTATATATATATAAGAAAAGAAGCAGATATATGTTAGCACACAGAAGGCCAGCCATCTCCAGAAAACCCTTACAGAAGTTTTTAAGAATGTTTGGGTGTTTTGCATAGTGAGGATGATGAAGCTACCTTTTTCTTTTTTTCTTTTTTTTACTTTTATTATGTATACGAATTGTAGAAGAATCAGTTTGATTATCAATGAAAGTTTCTTGCTTGTGTAGTTTATATTTTTCCGATCTAGAGTTCTTAAATTTTATGGTTTGTGAAATAAAAATATTTTCTCACGAGTACCACTGCTAGAATATTGAGTATTATACTACGCGTGAGGTTATCCTACAAATTATATTTTTGCTATAAATTATAAGAAGACACAATTAAGCTAAAAAAATTATAAAAAATTATATCTCACAATCTAAATCGAATTTCAAAAAAGTACTTCGGAGTCTCTATTCCCATCAACGACAATCCATATGTGATTAACAAGGTAGGACCATGGGTAATCTCTTTGAACTTCTTTCATAAATTTTTATCGTTAATTTGTCGATAAAACTACCATAATCACCTATTAATAGGGTTGACTTGTTACTTGTTAGTGATTTTTGTGTAAAAACCAGATGGATAAAGATATTTAAAAAAACATATAATACAATAGTTCAAAAGGTTGGGATTATAAATTATGAATTTTGATTTTCAATCCTATTTCTAATATTTTTTTTTTTGAAAGGTGAATGTCTCAGCGAAAAGCCTGTAACATGACACCCGTGCCACGCGGGTTCGAGCCTCCGGATCCCCACATATTGTGGGTGAACCCGTAGGAATTACCGTGATCAACGGAAACTCGACCCGGAAATCCTATTTCTAATATCGTTTAACGAAAAAAAGATTGTGATATTCTAGACTTATAATAAAGAATTAAATATACAATTATATGGGTATACTTTATTTCTAGTATTATATAGTATTATTTGAAAACCAAAACTAAAGCATATGGGTAATGGAATGGGATATATCACTCTTGGCAACATTATTTTGTATACATGTGCCCTTCATAATTCTTTTCTTGAGAGGATTCATTTATTGATTTCGATTCTTGTGCTCAACTTGCGGATCAATGCTTATACCCACTTCTATTTTATAATTCATCATTTATATTTTATTATTATTATTATTTTTAGTATTATTATTAATAGTAACAACAACAAAAAATATGTTTAACAAATTTGAGCATAATCTTAAAACTATGAATATAAAAGGTACAATTTAAAAAAATTGAATTGCTTCTAACAAATTTGAGCATATCCTTAAAACTATAAATACAAAGTGTGAGTGTGATCTAAAAATATATACGTTATTTTTTTAAAAAGTCTTCTGTCACGCCCATTTTATTAAAGAGTTGTAATGTGATAGCGAGTGTGATCAGTAATACAATAATTACATTACTAATTATTATTATATTTATTTTATATATTTATAAAATATTATTTTATACCTTTATAAAGAAAAGCATTACTAGTAATTGAAATAGTTAAAAAAAATGAAAATAATTCAAATATTTGAAAATTACACTAAATTTTATTAATCTTTCAACCACTAATAAAAACTACAAATCACTTCTGAGGGAGTTGGGGGTGCGGTCCCGGCTGAAAAACGGATAGGTTGGGCCCGATTAAAATAACACATGTCCTCCAAAGCAAGGTCTTACATTTGTCGTTAAAAAAAACTAAATAAGCTTTTAGGTGGTTGTGAATTTCTATATCACGGATCATCACACGTTTTGTTAGTCAATCATTCTGGCTAAAGCTAAACGGTAGACATGCTGTAGGTTTTGTAATGTTGGCATATTGCTCAGTCTTGTCCTTTACGTTTATGTTATGTAATATAATAAGCATACACTGTGTTTCAATTAGTTTTTTTTCATTTTTCCCTAGCGTGTGCCGGATTAGCATTAATGTGTAATTTATTTCTTAAGATTCGCAAGTGTGTGCTCAACATCCTTTCTCGTCGCCTCTTAGTTAGGACATAAGAATGATTTCACAATGGTGGCGTATACCAGATACATGTCATCTGTAAGATAATAACCGTACCTATACTCATTCTCATTTGTGACAAACGAATAGGCCAGTCCATTAATGAGGTGGTTGAAAATTAGCAACTATTTCAAAACATTTATCGTTGTTTGACCCTGCAATATTAAATCCTATCATAGTGGCTGTTTGGGATTGCTTTTTTTTTCTCTGGTGACTTTTGGAGGGGCATTTTGATCTTTTCACCCCTCCAAAAATCAAAAGGAGATACAAAAAAGCAATCCCAAACAGCCCCATAATGGTCGGATATGGACGGGCGCTTACTCGCCAAACAACATGACATTTTGCCCACCCACCCCCAGTGTATGTGATCAACTACCGAAAATCCCAATAAAACCTTGTATGTCCTTGTGTGCCTCGTATATCACCCGGGCCCCAACGTCGGTTTCCTCGTATACTTGTTATCATATAGTTGTACCACATCTATCCATTAACAAATAATACATATATATTTAAATAAGTTACTAAAAATAGTTCAGTAAAACTTATCAAAAATAAAAATACATCCGCAAGCATGGTAAACATTATATCTCGATGTTTTAATTTTTAAATGGTAAATATCATCTCGTGACGTTTTATCTAACATCTTCAAATACCCGTCATACGAGTCTTAAAGAGTCGAGGTGCACTTTTAAACCAAGGAGGTCTTTAGTGTCGATTTTTTGTTTAGAATAATTAAAAAAGGTTAATTAGGCTAGTAATTATAGATTAGAATTTGAATCTTAAACTAGCCGTATGTATGTCACGCTTAACACAAAACCCAATTAGCCCACCATTATCACCCACAGAGGTAACCATGGGCCTTGAGTGTTCGGGCACCTTCACGCCCTCTTTCATATAAAGATAACCCTAGTTGGTTTGCCTAGAGGTGCACACTAGAACCGGTTACCCGAACCGACCCGGAAGCCCGACCCGAACCCGAACCGGCTTGGAACCGGTAATAGGCCAAACCGGTTCCAACCCGGAAAAAACCGGCGGTTTGGGACTAGTTTGGATTATTTTTGGGTGAAACCGGTTTGGAACCGGTTTTGGGCCAACCCGGTTTTGGAACCGGTTCAAAAAAACCGGTTTGGAACCGGTTTTTACCGTTAATTTCTTTTTTCAAATGGTCATATAGCCGTTGGAACTCGTTTTTGACCGTGTTTTTCAATTATTTTTGACCATTTTGCCCTTATATGATAGTATAAATAGGTAGTGGGTGTAATGGTTTAGTCACAACACTTAAAAGCTCAAAAACGTGCTTAAAAACGCAAAAACGCTCCCTCACTCTCAACTTTCTATTCTCTCAATCTCTTGAATTTTATATCATGGCTTCTGAATCATCCGTTCCAACCGGTGGATCCTCAAGTGTCGCTGCCGTTGTTAGAATTATACCAACAACGAGAAACCAAGAGATTTGGTGCAATTTCGACTTATGCGAAACGAGAAACCAAGAGATTTGGGCTTAACACAGGCAAACCGTTTGCATGTGTTAAGCCCAGGTTCTTGTTTATGATTTG
>BJCN01311062.1:0-15137 GCA_018326445.1 Flaveria brownii
CCTGTGGATGGGGCTGGACCGTATGAACTTGGGTATTTAACTATAGAAATGGCCTATAATACAAAACAAATGCGGTGATGGACAAAGGTTAATAGTATACAAATTACTTTCTACCAACGATACATTTTCTTCCTTAGTCCAGACACAATAAAGATTGTTGAACTGTATTGTCAATTGTGTGTGTACAAAATTCTTTTCACACCGTACACTAATTTCCACTAGTTTATATTAAAAGTTAATAAGACGTACCATGGGACATGGGTTCAATTGTTCAAAGCCCAAGTTCACCCCTAAGAGCCCACAAATTACATTAATTAACGACTCACTAAATCAATGAAAATAAGGATGAAAGGTGATGAGGTGGTAATCAATCACAGGTGAACTTGAAGGTTGAAAATGGAGACCCCTCACTGATTTGTAAAGGAAAGCAAGAAGAACTACAACCATTTAAGGAGTCTTGTTCGTTAAATATCATTCGGGAAACAGAAACATCACCCTCAATAATCGGTGAAATCTGTAAAATTGTTGAAAACAAATGCATTCTGTGTGCTCTAATTAAACAAACTGAATTTTAATAATGTAAACTATGACATATTGAACGATAATAATCCATACTATCAATTTGCCTAATAATAATCCAAACCTTCCATTTGTTGTCAGTAATAATCCTAGTAGCATAACCATTATTCATTTACACTTGATTGTTTCTCTTTTCTCATTCCATTCCGTTTTATATCTCACTATTTCATTCACAATCACCATCGTAATAAAAAATCAACTGGAAATTAAGTGTAAATAAATGAAGACTTTGCTACTAGGATTATCATTGACAATAAAAATAAAAGTTTGAATTATTATCGGTCAAATTAATAAATATGGATTATTATCGGCCAACTGGTTATAGTTTGTATTATTAAAATCCAATTTGTTCTTTAAATATACAATTTAACATTTTATTTAAAAAAAATCTTGACGATTATATGGTGTAGATAAACTAGAATGTCACATCCTAAAAGATCTCAGTTGGGATATTATTGCCAAAAAATCTAGGAGTAGTTAAAAAAAATAAAAAATAAATAACACGTCATGTTATCCGAACAAAACAAAAGTAACCAATAACACAGAAGAGATAACTGATAACATAATAACATTACCTACCTACCCCCAATATCCAACTGTCCACAAGGGCACTGCCGTCATTTCACACTCACAGTTCTTCAGTTCGAACTCCAATGGCTACCCCATCCCCATGGAGATATCGAATGCAACAATATTCACCCTCAATCCCACCTTCATCCTTCAATTCATCTTCAACATCGGTTCATCCTCATACATTCACTCACAAACAACGATCTTCTTTCACCTGTTTCATCTTCCTTCACAATCGACACCCTTCGCGGTGGTGTAACGCCGGACCTAATAATGCGAGAAGGAAAGTGGAGAGAAAGTTTCAGATCGGAGAAATTGAAGTGGATGATGATGTTTCTGAAATTAGAAATGAGAAATTGTTGGAGAAGAGGCGGATTAATCTGAGCTATAAGTCGTTGTTGAGAAAGCGAGCGGTGTGGCGGAGGATTGTTTCTGCATCGGCGAAAGTGCGAGGGATACTTTTGCTTAATGTCATTGCTGTACTTTACGGTAATGGATTGATTTATGATTTATCAGTTTTAGGTGTTTGTTTGATTGCGTTTTTTGATTTTTTGGTTGGGGAGAGTATTAGGGATGATAATTAGTATTTCCATTGCGTTGGCTTAATTGGTGATTTAATGTTTTGGAATCTGCGTTAGTAGCTTCATTAGGTGTAGGATTAGCAACTGCTTCTTGTAGATATAAGTTTATTCATGTGATGTTTGTTTATTGGCATTATATTAGAGACTTACAGGTTGTGACCACCGTGCTATGTTTCTGATATGAATTGGAGCCTTATCTTCTCTATTTTGAAATCAGTGTTCTTAGTAGAGTATTGGGCTCCTTAAAGGGTTAATATGTTAAAAGAATGCAAACTTGTTTTGGAAATTCCAAATTTTGTCTGGCAAGGTAGTCTAAGGCGCTAGTCGTACTCGGGCTCAAAGGGTGAGCCTGCTGCCTAAGTGCAAGGTGCTGGATAAGTGAGGGCCTTTTCAAGCAAGACGCGTAGTATAAGAATGCTATTCTTATAGGTTTTAGGCATGTTTCAGGCGGGATCTGGGCTATTTTTAGATGTTTCATACCTATTCAGATCAGTATTTTGCAGAATTTGTGCCTGTGTCTTAATGAACGCCAGGCGTTATTGCTGTGCTGGGCTGCACGGCTGCACCTAGGCGAGCGCCTTTGACTACTATGATGACACTGGAATCCCACATTGTTCTGTTCTTACCACAAAAGATACTTGTCATAAAGAATGTCCTGTCTCAAACATCATATAAGATGTTACAGCTATTATACAAAAGCTACTGTCCTTCATTAACTATTTATTGATAGCTTGTCATAAAGAATGTCCTGTCTCAAACATCACATAAGAGATACTTGTCGTAAAGGATGTCCAGTCTCAACCATCTATTTTGCACTGGTAACTGACTTTCAGTTGACATCTTCAAGCTTGTAACGTAATTTGTTTCAATTTTCATAGCTAGTAACATACCAGTGCTGAAAGCAGTTGAGACTGCAGTAGACCCTTCAGCTTTTGCTGCTGTTAGATTTGCCGTTTCAGCCATTCCATTTCTCCCATTTGCTTGGAGAGCTCAGGGCAACGCTCAAACTCTCTATTCAGGAATTGAGTTGGGCTTGTGGGCCAGTTTAGGCTATCTCATGCAGGCTTTTGGACTGCTGACATCTGATGCAGGGCGTGCATCCTTTATTTGTATGTTTACTGTAAGATGCTCATCATTTCTTTTGTAAATTAAACTAGTTTTTCGGTAAACATGGTATGATTCTTGATATGGTAATATGACCAAACCAGGTAATTGTGATTCCATTAATCGACGGTATGCTAGGAGCAGTTATTCCTGCGTCTACCTGGTTTGGAGCTTTGATGTCCATTGTTGGTGTAGGAATGATGGAATGCAGCGGCTCACCTCCATGTGTAAGCATCATATATCAAACAAGTTTTTATGTGTGTCATCGGTAAATGAAGCTTATGTTAGAATTTTCAGGTTGGCGATCTGTTTAACGTTCTAAGCGCCTTGTTCTTCGGCATACACATGCTAAGAACCGCCCATATTTCAAGAAAAACAGAAAAAGAAAACTTCTTGCCAATCCTTGGATACGAGGTCAGTTACTTCATTTACAAGTTCTACTTCCAAGATCATGGAAATCTGAGGGAAAGTTTCTGATAATTTTATTTTTCTTTTCTATTTTTCTTCTAATTTTCACAGGTGTGTGTTGTTGCTTTGTCATCTATTATCTGGTATATGATTGGAGGTGTGATTGATGGTAGCCTAGAGTATCATCCATCATCTTGGACATGGGAAATGGTTTTGAACCAGATAGTGCAGTTCCCTTGGATACCAGCTTTATATACTGGTGCCTTTTCAACTGGACTATGTTTGTGGATTGAGGTAATTTTAGATATTTTCAAATTCAGGAAAATACTTAATACCATAAAGAACTAACATACTTTCTTATTTTTTTATAAAGAAGCCACTTAATCTAATTTGGTATATTAAAGTCTCGCACCTTGTAAAAATACATAAATTAAAGTCACTAAACTATTTGTTGTATGTTAAAGTCTGTAAACTTGTATAAAATGGACGCAGTTATGAATTTTTTAAAAGGAATAACTTGTTAACTCTTAAATCGGTCAAAATAAGATGATATAATTTTTTTTTGTTGTACCATGTTGAATGCCATTTTCTCAAATTTTGATTAACTTAAGAGTTAACATATCATTATTTAATTTTTGTCACAACTACATGCATTTAAACAAGTTTAGAGACACTAATATCCAAAAGTTAGTTTAGTAAAATTACTTGTATTGTTTACAAGTTGAAGGACCTCAATATAGAAAAAATAGGTTACTGTACTACTTATGTGAAAATAAGGAAGTATAGTTGTTTGTATGGTATTAAACCTTTAAATTCTCATGTTTTAATCATGCTTTATCGGCCAATTCAATGAAACAGATGACATCGTTGCGAGATGTATCAGCCACAGAAACGGCAATTGTTTATGGATTGGAGCCAGTTTGGGGTGCTGGTTTTGCATGGTTTTTCCTTGGTGAAAGATGGGGTGTCTCTGGATGGTTTGGTGCTGCTCTTGTTCTAGGTGACCTTTTTGGTTTTATTGCTCTATTTGAAGTGAAAATTATAAAAGATACTAACTAAGCTATGATCGCTGTAGGTGGAAGTTTAGTGGTGCAGATAATCGGGGCATCATCTCCAACCTCATCTGTAAAATACGACGGTTCCAGTAAGCCAGATGATATCACACTTGTTTCAGATACGCAAAACGACGTTTCTACTTCTCAAGTTCCACTTGGCTCCTCTAAAGATGTACCGGACTTAATAATAAATAACTAAATCTACCTCAAGGTTCGGTTTTGACAGCTTGCAGGTTTAACGGTTTTGTTCGTTTTGGAGCTTGAAATCGATCATTTAACCTTTACTATCAACTTCTTTTCATTTTTATTACAGTTGTAGTAACGTATATGTATCATAATTATGAACCATCAATATCTTAAAAGTCTTGATACAAATTAATGATTTTAAAAATAAAAAAATTAATAAAATCGCTTAAAGTTTTCAAAACCAAACCATTAAACCCCTGAAACAGTACTAACCGAGTTGGAAAAACCATAATTAACCGTTCATCCTACAAATATTATCAAAGTGGCTAAACTAGACATTGAATATCCTTAATTTTATCCGTTTCTATCAAGTCCATTTTGTCATTTACCTCTTATCTCTCTCCTTCTGGTTTTAGCTGAATGTACACATAAATATACACATTTAAAATTCATTGAAGAATGGTTTGTTGGCTTTGACCTTAGCTAGGTCACCTACCCGATTTTCTTGATATATGTAGCTTAAACTATACCGGGTTAGACTTTTTATATCATTCGTTTCATTATTTTTAATCTTATAATTATATTAATAATTGTTATTTTTGTCTTTGTTTTTCAATAATTTTTTTATATATTTATCATTATATTTTCTTTCTTTTTTATTCATAATCTTTTTTTAAAAATATTAAAAAATCAATATAGATGAATAACATCATACCAAATATACAAATGAACTGTAATTATGTCTCTAATTATTTTATATAATATAGGAAACATATTCACAAATGTATAAAAAAACTTACTGTCAACGCATGCTCTTATTCATACATCAGTGATTATGTCTTTAACACTACGAAAACATTGTAAATTACAGTTTACAATAAGGTATGTCAATAGATATATATAATCTAGAACCCATATAACATCCGGATGTCTAAAAAAGCTTTAAATAGATCGTGAAAAGTTTTTATGTTAAACATGAAAAGACTTAGATTACCCGTTCACCTATACGTATAAATATATATAATTTATTACCTATGTTTTTTTTCTTGATGGTTAACTGTTCAACCTCTCTTATTTTTTTATTTTTGTTTTAAGAATAAAAAATAGTACGTTGAATATAATAAGAAAGTGCATTTGAGACATCTCGAGTTCACGTGTCTCACGACCAACATGATATAAACTAGTAATTTATTTACTAATTATATTATATCTATACTTATAAAACCACACAAGTAATCGAACCTTGGAAAGCAAATAAATAAATTAAAACAAAGATTCGAATTTTACTATTCGTAAAAGAAGATGAGAGAAGTGTAGATGCTTCTTTCAACGAGTAATCGATCATATTATTTAATCCAGATATAAATTATAATAGAAGGTATAATTCATAATTTTTCATTTATATAAATAATAAATATCATTTATTTACTAATTATATTATATCTATACTTTTAAAACCATACAAGTAATCGAACCTTGGAAAGCAAATAAATAAATTAAAACAAAGATTCGAATTTTATTATTCGTAAAAGAAGATGAGAGAAGTGTAGATGCTTCTTTCAACGAATAATCGATCATATTATTTAATCCAGATATAAATTATAATAAAAGGTATAATTCATAATTTTTCATTTATATAAAGAATAAATATCATTTATTTACTAATTATATTATATCTATACTTTTAAAACCATACAAGTAATCGAACCTTGGAAAGCAAATAAATAAATTAAAACAAAGATTCGAATTTTATTATTCGTAAAAGAAGATGAGAGAAGTGTAGATGCTTCTTTCAACGAATAATCGATCATATTATTTAATCCAGATATAAATTATAATAAAAGGTATAATTCATAATTTTTCATTTATATAAAGAATAAATATCATTTATTTACTAATTATATTATATCTATACTTTTAAAACCATACAAGTAATCGAACCTTGGAAAGCAAATAAATAAATTAAAACAAAGATTCGAATTTTATTATTCGTAAAAGAAGATGAGAGAAGTGTAGATGCTTCTTTCAATGAGTAATCGATCATATTATTTAATCCAGATATAAATTTATAATAAAAGGTATAATTCATAATTTTTCGTTTATATAAATAATAAATATCAAGTGTCTACCGACATAATCATTCATCAAGTTTTAACTATATTTTAAAATTGTAAATTTAATCCCAAAGTATATATAATATACGTTTTTTAGTATTTTTTACTAATTTGATTTTTCTGTATCGTTTGTTAATTTTTTGAAAAGATAAATGGGTGGTTGTGTTTAACTTTTTTCTTAGTGTCCCGATATAAATTATCAAAGTGTAGTGTATTTAAAATATGTTATTTTTGGGTTGTAAGTTATAGAGACTCGTGTTAACGTATACCATAAAGAATGAAACTGAAATTGATAGTCGACCATTAAGTTTATCTTTATACTATAATAAAAGAGTAACTTAAAGTGACATATGGCAGCACCACAACTATCCTCATCAAAATTTTCTCGCCTCTCTCTCATCTTAAATAATTACCTTAATTATTAATAATTTTATTTAATATTCTTTTACATTAATAAATTAAAAAAGATATCTACTTATTAATGTTATTTCACGGGTTCTATTAATAAATTTTAATATATATTTAAGTAAATTAAAATATTAAATAATATTAGTAGTAAATAATATTATTAGTAATTAAGGTAATTATAATTACATTAATAAGTAGATTAATAAGTAGATCTCTTCTTTAATTTATTAATAAATTTTTAAAAATGACATTTTAATACGGTTTGTTTTAGAACAAACTGTTTATTTTATTTTTTTTTAAATTTAAAAACTAAATTTTAAAAAGTTGATATCACTGTTTTATTAGTAATGGTCATTTCTCATATGTAATTTCAGTCATATCGTATTTTAAAAAAAGTCTCATGCTTTAAATAAATTTATTATTTTATAAAAAAATTGTTTATTTAGAAATAACATTAATAAATAGATCTCTTTATTAATTTATTAAATCTAAAAAAGTGTTAAATAGTATTATTAGTAATTAAGGTAATTATTTAATAGGAGAGAGAGGCGGGAAAATTTTGGTGAGAATGATTGTGATGTTAACACGTGTCATCCCAGATACTTTTTTATTAGAATAGAGATAGATAGACAATGTTGGTTTTATTCACATTGCATACTATTTGCATTTTACACATTTTTATGCTTTAGGTACAATAGTGTTATTTTGTGTTTGTTACATAAAGTTATGGATGTCATTAACGACCTTTTCAACTTGAGATGATGTTAGTCTTTTTTTCTTTTTTCTTTTAGGGTTTTAGCGTCTTACATAAACTATCAATGTTATCAATGATGTTCGAGTTTTGTTTTTCTTATATAAATTTACGTATCTTATTAATGCCCCTTTCAACATATGTGTTCATCACAAAGTTTTAACATCATATTTTTCAAGGTTTACCCTGCCCGGGGGATCAATATATAAGCTTAAAAGCTTCTCGCTGTAATAGAATCAATCAAAACAATGATAAAAGTAAGAAAGCAAAAGTTTAATTTACGAATTTGACACATTCGTAGTTTCAATCAGATAGTAAACTTTTTTTAAACAATACAGATTGTTTTTTCCATAAGTTGATCAGATTGGAAATAATTAAAAGTTACTATGACTAAAATGGTAAAAATAGAATAATTTAATTTTATAAATGTTTCAAACCCAAATAACTTTTCACCATCGTTTGTCTTAAAATATTATATTATAAAATTAAGAAGTTCATTATCTTTAATTTAAGTATAGGAAAATAATGTTTAAATATTGATACCCTATTTATTATAATTTATAACGACACGTACTTTTAAATTAGACAATGGTTAGAGCAATTTGCTTAAACCATTACAAACTATAAAACGTTGTTTTAAAACTGAACAAACTGTGTCACTACAGTAGTCCTTATCCAAATCATAACAACATACATATAAAACCAAATTTTTATTTAACGAATGCATATATGATATACCCTTATCCTTAAAAACACATGACAAGTCCTGAATACTTTATACGCTTTGTTCTTATTAAATTACAATGGTAAGCAAGCTCTTTAGCGGTACAATGACCACGATAAATTGCATCTATTATCTATACACACAGACTCACACGCTCTTTTTTTGTTCTGGAACTTTTACTGCTTGCAATTATACGTTAAAAATGAAGGAACAAAAGTAAGATGATAAAGGACAACATGTAAAAGCTAATTACCAACCCCACTAACACATTGACATATATAGTGGCGCAGATTTCTACTATTACACCAATCATGCATGCATCACTACCCACTAAAAAAGAAGAAAATTACATAAAATATAATAGTAAATAAGATAATAACATGTGCATGAGAACACTTGACTGCATGAGAACACTTGACTGCATGCACACGTTAATTAGACAAACTTTGAGCCGCCAATTTAAGGGTAAATTACGAAAATGATCATTTAATCAAATCGAATTATTAAAATAACCGGGCAAAAATAAAGTTTATTAAATAAAACAGTCAATTTATCGCTCCACATGTCCATACCTCACTGACGTGGCAAGAGATTATACGAATCCATCGTCCAGAAAAACATGCCAGCGAGGGATTATGGAAATCCCTCATCCACGTGTACATACCTCGCTGACATGGCTTTATCCCTTTATCCCTCGCTGACTCAATGAGAGACTATGAGAATCACTCGCCCAAAATTACGAAAATTCCTCCCCTCGCCCATAATTAAAAAATTAAATATATATATGTTTTAACCAAAAAAATCCGTATTTTTTATTATTTATTATTTTTAAATACATAAAAATTTAATTTAATTTTATTTTCACCTATATAATACAATATTTACCCTTAACAAAGTTATCAAATCTTACATTCTTTTCAACCTTGTTGTTACTTTTTTCTTAAAATTTTCTCAAATAAGGAAATGTTAGTTAATATCATATTATACATTGATGGTAAATGACATTTTGTAAACATTGTTGGAAGAGTATCTACAAATGTCATTTACCACATATTTACATTTTAATGGTAGATACTCTTCAACACTATTTACAAAATGACATTTACCATCACTGTATAGTATGACATTAACTGATATTTTCTGATTTGATATAATTTTAAAAAGAAAATAACAAGAAGGTTGAGAAGAATATAAGATTTGATAACTTTATTAAGGGTAAACATTGTATTATATAGGTGAACATAAAATTAAATTAAATTTTTATGTATTTAAAAACAATAAATAATTAAAAATACGGATTTTTTTGGTTAAAATCATATATATATTTATTTTTTTAATTATGGGCGAGGGAGACATTTTCGTAATTTTGGGCGAGAGATTCTCATAATCCCTCGCTGAGTCAGCGAAGGATAAAGCCACGTCAGCGAGGGATGTACACGTTGGCCAGGGATGGACACGTGGAGCGATAGGATTGATTTTTTTATTTAATAAACTTCATATTTGACCGGTTATTTTAGTAATTTAATTTGGTCAAATGGTCATTTTCGTAATTTACCCGCCAATTTAACATTCAGTACACAGAACTGAAGTACTGAACCCTCTGTACGTATTATATATCTTCCAAAACAAAATGATAATTAGTTAACTACCAATTATCGTAAAGCAAAATTAATACATGAGATTCAACTAAACCTTATTTAAGTCTTTTCAATGATAACACTTTAAGAAACGAGTTAGATTAGTTCATAATCTATTTTTATTAACCATTAATACTAAAATCATTCGAAATTTGAAAAATTAACCTTGGATAGAGGGTATACATTTTACTATCAGAATAAAAAATATTTAAACCATTTTAGAATTTGGAATTGAAATAGATCTTGACAAAAATTAAATGACTTACGTAAATGCCATTAATTCAAACTTAACTGTGCAAACACTAATTAGCTAATTAGATTAATCATAAATTCAGTCGTACAGGAAATCAGGAAGTAAACGTGGCGATAATGATAGCCTGTATATTAAAATACTTTTGGTACAATATTATAATATATTTCATCTCCACAAAATATAATATAAATAGTTGTGACAGTTCGCTTCAAATAATTGAGCTGCTTAGTATATTTATTGTTAAAATCTTATCCTTCATATATTTGCATCTGTATCTCTTACAAGATTAGATTTTTGAGTAAAAAGATGTTACTTAAAATATTTATATAGATATAAGCCAATTCAACGACGAAGTACGTGAAGTTTACTACTGAGGCAAAGCAATAGCTAAATAGGGGCGATTAATTAAAAAAATAAATAAATAAAATAACCTTAAAAAGGGCGCACAAAATAGAAAAAAAAAAGGAAAATCGGTGATAACACGCCGGAGTTGGCTGCTGGGACAATAGGGTGGTGTCTTGCTGCATCACAAGCTACCCAGTTGACTTTATTTAGATTTAACATTTTTGTAAATGCATGTTACTCACATATAATTCATTAGTTTTTTAAAAAATTATACCACAAACTGAGTAGTTCTATCATGTTAATTTGAGTATATAGTTATTATATATAAAACGATATTTTCTAAGAGTTGTTTTGATAGCTTTGCGATAAACCACTAAATGGCCTAACTGAATAAAATGTAATTTTTGAATCATTTAGCATGATTTTAAAACTTACCCACTAAATAATTCAATGTTTTTAAAAACGGACCAGACAATGAACCGGACGCCTTACCGGTTTGCTGGTCGGATCGGTTCAATCGGTCGGACCGTATATAAGAACCAGATAAATTATAATTATTTTTTTATAAATATATGTAAAAATTACAAAAAAATGAAAAAAATATATATAAACAAACCGGTTCAACCGGTCCGGTTCCTGGTCCTACCGTTGGTTCAACCGGTCTGACCACTGTTTCAACGATAAACCTGGTTTAAGCACCGAACCGTACCGGATTGGAGTCCGGTTCCCGGTCCAACCGTTCGGACCGGCCGATCCAGTCCGGTTTTCAAAACCATGCCACTAATAGCCTTCATGAACCATTAATATTTGAGTTTTAAGTGAACAAATACACTTCATCTATGACTGATGGGTATTCGATCTCTTAATGAAATCAACTTGTCACTATTCATGTTAGTAGAATCCATTTAGTACATCTCACTTCATACATGAACTTCCCCCTATGCGTGTGCATCAGTGTGTAAGTGCCTTTAAAAAATGTGTGTATAAGTTTGTATATTTAATGTGGTTGATATTATCAAATTGAGAGCAAACAAATAAATTAATTAAGGCCGGTGCAGTGGTTGAACCAAGGAATTGATTGAAGTCTATATAAAGCCTAATGAGCACATAATCTTTTGCTCATTCAATTCTCTTGTTAGTTTTCCTCTTTCATATATATATATAACAAGAAATTAAACATGACTCTAAGTGGTACCCTTGTGAAGCAAGTTACCATCAATTCAGATGGTGATGTGTTCCATGAGATCTTTAGATACAGACCACACCACATCTGTCAAATGAGCCCCGGTAACATAAAAGGTGTTGATCTACACGAAGGTGAATGGGGCAAAGTCGGGTCCGTTATCGTCTGGAACTTTTTCCATGGTAAGTCACGCGTATCTTTATACGCACGCCCTTTAATTACAACAAATATAAGTATTACATATAATATTTGTATCATTCGGGGTTTATTGTAATAATCAATCTTGATCATGTTATATTATATCACATGACAGATGGGAAGCCAAAAGTGGCCAAGGAAGTGATAGAAGCAATCGATGAGGTGAAAAAGTCAGTGTGCTTTAAGGTGATCGGGGGCGATATATTGGAGGCTTATAAAACCTTTCTGATCACAGTTCATGTGGAGACACATGGAGAAGAGAACATCGTGACGTGGACTTTTCATTATGAGAAGGTTAATGAGAATATTGACGATCCACACAGTTTGATGGAGTTCTGCATCAATGTTACTACAGATATCGAGACCCATCACCTCCCGAAGGCGAACTGAAACTTAAACGCTTGTCGTGAATAAACATCCGTTTATGTATCGGATCGTTGGATCGTGTATGTTTGTATCGCTTGATCTATATGTTATTATCTGGATTAAAAGTTGGTGTATGTGAATATTGCATCAAGTTCCTGTGGAATACATATAATGTGTGTGTATTTCACCTATGAATAATCTTTGTATTATGATGCATAATTATATTACTTTTTGTGTTTAATATTCGTTTTTATAAATTACTTATTTTTAAATTAAATAAATAAATTGATTAGATAAATTAAATTATTTACTTATCCTTTGATTAAGGTGGTGTTTGTATTTCTCCAGAAGATCTTCCTGGCCTCTTATGTCTTACGTCTACGCCGCGCAGACCACACGCGGACATTAGGTTTTGCAGACCGTTTGATTTTTTAAAGACGTTTCATTAAAAAAAGGTTTGCGCGACCTCAATTTGATGCAGACTTGGTTCACTCACTTCTGTCATCTTCTCATCTCTTCAAACAAACAGGGTTTCACTTCACACCCATGTGCACCACTGGTCTCTGCATCAACCCTAGCTTCGACCTCAGTCGACTTCTTCCAAATAGCCATCTCCGACAGGTCATCAAGACCGCCGTCGGACGTCACCACCAAAAATCCGGGAAGTTCTACCGCTGCGACGAGGGTGGTGTAGGATCCCAACCAGATTCTTGACCGTTTGTGGGGATCTCGAACCGCTGCCACCCACTTGCAGGTGCCGCCACCCACTTCGCCGAAAATGAACAGGTGCAATGAGGTCTATGTCACCGGTGCCGGTGCCGACGACGGTGGGTCTGTCGTCGTCTATCGATCTAGCGCCGGCAGCTTTTGTTGTTGGTGTATATACATGGGTGTGAATCAGATGGAGGATTTGAGTGATGATTTGTGTTGAATTTGAGATTGAGGGTGATCGGAGGTGGTGGTCTGTTGGCGTTGTGTGTATGTGAAGATACTAAAAAAATGAACAATCAAGATTTATTAAAAAACATAATAATAATAATAATAATAATAATAATAATAATTATAACAACAACAATAATAATAATAATAATAATAATAATAATAATAATAATAATAATAATAACAACAATAACAACAACAATAATAACAACAATAATAACAACAACAATAATAACAACAACAATAATAACAACAACAATAATAACAACAATAATAACAACAATAATAACAATAATAATAACAACCATAATAACAACCATAATAACAACCATAATAACAACCATAATAACAACAATAACAACAACAATAATAATAATAATAATAATAAACAAAAAGTCTTTTTCTTGTAAACTGCAAACGTTTGATCCATATCTTCTTCTGTAAATGTCTGCAAATGTGGTTCGTACACTAAAAACATTTTTTTACAAAAAAAAATAAATAGCACCTAAATGATTTAATATGAAGGATCAATTTATTCATTAAATTTGTAAATACGTATTTTATAAAAGCAAAATTACCCAAAAAGGTAACTTGGATTTAATAAATAAATTTATTTATCATATAAATTGTTAAATCGAGTAAATAATTTAATATGATGAGTCTATTCATTTATTATTCAATTCTATAATATTAATAAATTAATGGAATAAATAGTGGATTTTCATTCTATAATATTAATAAAGGAATGAAATGAATAGTGGATTTTTTTCTTTAAATTTGGCCACAACGGTTTTAATGTTTGTATATTATCCCCTTGCCCTCATTTTGTTTATAAAGGCCTGGAAAAAGGGTTTGAGTGTTTAACCCTCCCATTTGATTCGAGCGAGAGAGAGAGGGCGACGGCTGTGGTTTCCGCCCACCGCCGACAGCCCACCGCCGACCGCCAAGTACAAGGGGTCTATGTCGTCGGTGGCGTCTCCGGTGGAGTCGTGTATCGCCGCTACTGTGGATGGCCGTTCGTATCTAAATCGGCCCAGATCTGCCGCCTTCGACGACGCCGGTGGTCGGACAACCGCCTTTGGTGGCGTCAACACCTCCCTCAGGTCTCTTTTGGTGTTGATGGCATTGGTTCGACAACGGTTGTTGCCTTCTTCTCTCATTGTCTCTCCAAAACCTATTTAGGGTTTTCAGAACTCTGTTTTGTTGTTTCTGTTGTTCGTTGTCGGTGTTGATGATTTGGTCTCCTTGCAGCGTGGAACGTCGGTCATCATCGCCGGGAGCTGCTGAATCTGAAACTCTGGTCTCAGTCGGTTTGTTCTTTATTTGGGTAAGTTAAGGTCGTTTGGTTGGTGATGACGAGGGGTCCCTCATCTAAGACTTGCTATTCTTTGGTTAGTGAAAAGTCGATGATGATGCCGGTTTTCGCATCTGAGACTTTGTTGGTTTTCATGCGTTAGGGCTGGTTTTTTGAAAGATTCATGTCGATGACGATGACCTGGCTCATCTGAGACCGAGCTTGAGCTCTTGTCACTTGATAGTCTGTTCTAAGTTTGTATTTGATTAATGGTTTTACTGGCCAGTGGAACATACATACGTCGATGATTGTGATATCTCCTATGAAACTGAGTATGAGTTTGGTTGTTGTTGGAAAATACGCATGTCGATCTCATCTGAAACTGAGCTTGAGCTCATTTCAGTTGATGGTTTGTTCTGACAGCCAACTTTTGTCACAATGA